>CAIGRB010127722.1:27934-41531 GCA_903798255.1 Fraxinus quadrangulata | reverse complement strand
AAAAAAAAAAAAAAAATTACCTCAAAATTCAGTGACCACCACAACTCTAGAGACAAAGTAGCGTGCCAATAATATTTGCAAGGTCAGATTGAAAGGTGAACACAAAAATTCAAAAATGAGGAAAACATATTTAGAGGCTTTACAATGTACACTTAAAAAAACCAAAATAAATGAAAATTTACATAATAAATAATTCTAATGGACAAAAAACCTCTTCGTTTTTCTAAACAACCCAAAAAGGCAAAAAGCAAAAAACTTGAGCCAAATCCCAAAAATCCAAAAATGTTGCATCAAAATTCAACGATCACGCAACATCGAAGACAAATAGATCGGCAAACATTAAATTTGTAAGGTCTGGAATCGTACAAATAACTTTTCGAGAAGAAAGAGAGGGAGAGAACTGAATAGCTTGGAAATGAGCTAAAAATAGCATTTATAGTCCAAAAAGAAAACAAAACAACGCCGTTTACATCCGTAATGTGGTAAAAATAGGGAAAACAAATAACAATGTCATGGCAATGAAAAGTTCTACGAACATTTTCGTGAACAATAGATATACAGTGTCATCTTTTATATTAGTTATGATAAGAAAAAACGTTGCTGTCATTTTCAAATTTACCACAAAATGTACTTTTATTTCTTAACAGTAGTATCTCAAACTTTTGTCTTCCTAGTCGTCCTCCCTAACAATGGATCTCATCTTTTTTCAACACGAAAATGGTACGTGACAATTTGATGGACCATTAGATGAAATACATCGTTAGGGATGAATAGTGTCAAATGATAGAAGACAAAATTGTGAACGAATAAAGGTTAAGTAGGGAGGACGCATGGAGGGTCGGTGAGGGCATTATCACCCCCTCTCCGTCGGGGTTTTTGGAATTTGAGGCGGGAATTAAAAAAATCTTCATTTACCACTCTATTTAACTATTTATTTTCATTATTGTTATTTTTTCTTTTAAATACAACTTAAATTGAAAACATAAAATAAAATATAAAATTATAACATATAAATATTCGTGCATAGTTTGCCTTCCTCAAAAATTGATAGGCATTCTCACCGGAGTCAAAACGCCTTAATACATTTACATATGCGTGTATACACAAAATATTGCTTTGTTTCCAGTTAGAATCGATCAATCAAGAAATAACTAAACAGCTGTAAATAAAAAATTATTCAATGACAGAAGATAATTGCACTAGGGTTTCATCCTCCGAATCTACCGATTTGTCAACAACCAAACAAAGGTGCATTTTTTTTTTTTAAAATTCCACACAAGTTTGTCTTATTTTGCCCCAGTTTCAGTTGAATCTTCGTGTATCGTGCATAATTTTCTAATTTTATTTGAAAGAATGGGTTTATGTTGCTTCCTCTATTTATTGCGTTGAGTATAGTTTGTGTAATGATTTTCTGGTTTATCAATTGGTTATATTTTATGTTTTAGTTGAATTTCTAGATGTTTCTGAGGTTGGGGAATGTTTGAATTTACAGTCAGTTAAAGGGCTTTCAGGTGTTCTTATTTTTCTAGACATAAATCAAAGCAAACTAATGATTCGGTCACTATTCTCAAATTATTGCAGTGAGAAACTGGAGAATAATTTAAATGACTTGTGCGATTGTTCTTGTAAACAGAGTTGCAACATTAAGTGAAAATATGGAAAATGTCTAAATTGATTATAGAATATATCATTGACAACTTGAGCTATAGGGACTCGATTAACTTGCTGCATTTGTCAGTTTGGCATATATTTTGGATAAAAAACTATGTTTTCTTGATCACAATTCAGTTTCTTTTTAACCTTTTGGAATAAAATTTGTAGAAAAAAGAGAAAGTGGGATCAGCCAGATGAGTCAGTAGTTTCAGCTGGAGTAGCATTACCGATTCTTCCATTGGCAAACCTTGGGTCTCTTGCCAGGATAACGCCCACTGTCTCCCCAGTATCGGGTGCTTCTATTGTAAATCCTTTTTCTACTGTTGGTGCCTCCTTAACCCAAGTGCTTCAAGTGCCTCTACAGCAGCATGCTGCTGCCATTGTCCAAAAGTTTGTTCAAGTAAAAAGAAGAATCCTGTTTGTTTTATTAGTTATTTCTTTGGAAACCTTTTTTATGGGCTTTCTGTAGGCACTTGAGATATGTATTTGAATGTAACGAGTCTTCTTCACTGGTATCCAAATTTTTACTGTCTTAGATTCTAACCTTTTCATTTTTATCAAAGAAAATCTTTAAATGCTCTACTTTATTCTTTTCTATCTAAACCTTCTCTTCTTCAAGATTCAGGGATCGAAATCCGGTCGGTTTAATATCTCCACCTTCTGATGATGTCTCAATTCATATTTTGAGTTGCATTCCTTATATACTGTTAGTAGTTTAATTTTATAATGGTATTTCAAGATCACTGACATTTTTTTTCCTCTCTCTCTCTCTGAAGCATAAATGAATTACTTATTATAAATTTCTTGTTTGATTGTTTTATTTTTTCATTTGTAGCCTAACCTCCAAGATGAGTTGATAGCTAGAGAAATAGTCATAAATGATGCTGATTCTGCTGTTCGCTATAAACTCACAAAACGCCAAACACAGGAAGAGGTTCGTCTGGCCTTTATTTTATGTGGTAGATGGGAGTCGAGAAGTTCAATTCCTATTGTTCTGATTTTAGTTGGACCTAGATTGTTGTTTGCTATTAGTTGGCAATTGATAAATTTATCTAATAATCAACAGATTCAAAAGAGCACAGGTGCCATAGTCATAACTCGGTAAGTGGGGCTATAGATAATGTCTTCAAGGCTTTTACTTTTAATTTATCTTTTAATATGAAATATATGTGGAATGCATTCTGTAGGGGAAAGTATCGGCCTCCAAATGCACCGCACGATGGTGAAAGACCTCTTTATCTTCACATTTCCGCTGGGGCACATGTAAGTGTCTTCAGAATGAGTTTTTGCTGTGAGATATATTTAAAAGGGGAAATAATTCAGATTTTTTTTTTTTTGATATCTCATTGCCTTTCTTACTTGCAGGAACTGTTCATTTATGTACGGTTTATAAGTTTGATTTGGTTAGGTTTGATATTAGTGAAGATGCTTGCTATATATTAAGATACTATGAAATTATTTCATCAAGTTATTAATTATCTAATGAGTAATGGTTCCTGAATCTATGTTGTTCCAAATTAGTGTTATGAAGTCTCCCCTTTCTCTATTTTGTTTGAGATTTGCTTATTTTCCTCACCGTATAACTGTTACTGTCTGTTCTAAGATGCACAAACTATTTTGTTTGACAATTTTCTTTACATATCTTAAGAGTGATGTAAACGTTTATCTATTTTCTGGTTTGTGTTCTATTCCCTCAAATATTCTGTTTGTTGCTTCAGTTGGAGACAACAGCAGAACGGATCAAGGCAGTTGATCATGCAGCTGCTATGGTGGAAGAAATTCTGAACCAGGGATCTGTGAACAATGGGGTAAAGGTAATATTGAATCCAGAGAGCTACCATAGCTGTAAAACTGGGGTAAAAAACACTAAAGATCACCAAATTTTTAGCTAAATTTTTTTTAGCTATTTATTTTCTTCTTTTTTATTTCAAATCCACTCAAGTTTCAAAATTATTTCAGTTTGGTCACCACTAAATCGAAACTTTATCTGCAACTAAACTCAAAAGAAATTGAAACTTCAGTTGAGTTTGGAAAAAGAAAAAGTTGAGTGACTAAAATGGAACTTATCTCAAAGTTGGTTGACCTCTAGTGTTTTCACCCTCAAAATTGAGATTATGTTGCGACCAAATTGATGTTGTCTTTACATCAGGTTAATCCTTTATTGACTGCCTGTGTGTTTTTGGGCTTTGAGGCAAACCCATCCTTGAATATTGCTTCTCGTATTCGAGGTCCAAATGTGAGCTTCTCTTCCTCTCTGTACCTTTCTTTACCTCATCTTCCATATTTCTATGAAATTTTCTATGTTTTTTGGCCTATTCTTTTTCTTTTTTTAAAATTTTATCGGCAGTGGCGGGGATAATTTTTTGGGCTGGCGGGTGGTGGGTAGAATTCCTATGTTAAAGAGTTGAACATAAGATCTCTGTGACATACACACAAGGAGGTTAATTGACTGCTTTTTTCTCTCTGTCTTCATCCGCTTTCTTTCTTTTTCTTTTTTTTTTCCTTTCTTTAGTTTTTCTCAAGGTATTGCCGGGGGGTGATGACGAGATTACTTTATATAATAGAATATTTCATCAGAAGTAACTCTCTCTGTAGGAGGCCAAACTTGTTGCAGGAGTGTGTTAAGGAAAATGTTTCGTTGGTTGATCACAAGTTCTCTATGTGGCTTACAAAGCTGATGATGTCTATGATGATATGCTAAGAAACACAGATACTTGTAAACTTATTGCATACCCTGTCTCATACATATTCAAGTTTGGATATGCTTGAATACTCTTCAATACGTACCATATACTTATTTTTAATTATATATATTTTATATTTTTTTATATTTTCGATACGTATCAGATACCTTAGAACACGTGAAGAAGAAGAGTTTTATTGATTTTAAACCCTTTAAAACTTATTATATTATTACTGACAATAAATGCCATTTTTTACTTAATAGATAACTATTATTATTATTATTATTATTATTAATAATAACTTATTGAAAATAAATAATATTTATTAATTAACAAGGAGAACCTGCTCTTTTGTGCACTCTATGAGAATGAATTAAATAACTTCACAATGAGCTGAAGAATTGGTTTTTATTCATCTTTTATCAAGAAAATTAAATAATTATTCAAGAGGAGAATAAAAAATGTGGAATATTGTCAGTGACTCATTTGATACTCTTGAAGGTGTTGGGCTACTTAAGGTTGTTAATTTATCATGAGCGAGTGTTAGAGAGTTATTTTTAATAGTAATGAAGAAGCTGATGGTGGTAATTTTGAAGAAAATGAAATTGGGAGAATTAAGGATTAAGATAAAATGATTTAGTATTTTATTTTGTTTTTATTGTCAGGTTTCTATTTTTTTAATAATAATGAAATTATGTTGAATTTTATATTTGACTTATTAATATATATAGAGATATGAATGATCTAATGAGCAACGGTGTCGATCTTATGCTAAGTAGTGGTGACATGACATATTAATTTATTGGTGGATAAACTTATATTGGGTCTCAACATTATGACATGTGAGGGACGCAATTTTCCCATCCCAGAAAACCAGGAAATACTGAGATAATACATCTTATGCTTAGAATCCGAGTTACACTATGAGGCTTCCATGTAGGAGACTGGGTGTTCATCAAACCTTAAATGAATTTTTCTCGGAGGATCAAGCACGTCAATCAATAACTGTGCATACGTAACATAAATTTGACCGACTCCTTTATTTCTGTTCATTAAATCTTTTTGCAAAAGTTCGTTGAAAATTTCACCCATGGTTTCTTATCTCAGGAGCAATGATCTATACTCATGTTTGATAGAAATATTTTCAAAAAATTAAAAAAATAAAAAAAATCTGAAGTTTCATGTCATTTCTCCTTTTCTTTTAGCACTTACAAGAGGGAAGTGGGGAGCGACACTTCTTATTCGTCCCTTATATAGGTGTCCATTTCAAAAAAGCATGGCTTGGAATAGTTTTGTGGTAGCTCTGTTGAACTTATTCCCTTGGTGATGCACATCACTTTATTCTTTATTATCAGTGCAATAGTAAACTCTCAACCGAATGCTTCCATTAGAAATTTTTTGATTAGGATCTCAAATCTATTAATATAGGTATAGCTCTAATAAACTATCGACACTATGTTATATCTCTATTGAAAAACTGGGCTTTTCTTGCGTGTGGTAATGGTCTCATGGCTCTCATCTTACTAGTTCAAGCCATCTTCCATCCATTGATCTTCAATTGTTCAGCTGTTGCTTCTTTCCTCTTTTCTGTAATTTTTAAGAACGCATGATACTGCTTGTTGACTTAATATTAACGTTTGTTATTGTGATTATGGGAGATTCTAATGTTTGAAGCTTTCTCTGACATCTCCATTCAACTCGGAGAGATTCTTTTGCGTTGCTGCCTGTTGGCTTTTGTAAATGCAGGACCAGTATGTAAACCATATTATGAGTGAAACAGGAGCAACTGTCTTACTAAGAGGACGTGGTTCTGGGAATTCTGAAAATGCACTGGGCGAAGGTAGTCTTTTGTCGTATATCACTTTCGTGTTGTGCTATTTGGTTGTCCTGATCTTTGTTAATATTTTTATTGCAATTGCTCTACTTGCAGAAGCACAGCAACCGTTGCATTTGTTGTTGTCGAGCAATGATCCAATTAGTCTTGAACGTGCAAAACTTTTGGCTGAAAATCTTTTGGACACGATAGGTGCAGAATGTGGTGCCTCTAGGTAATGAGATTTTTTTATACTGATGTATTAAAAAAAAAAAAAGACATGTAAAATGATCATATATTGAAAGATACTTGCATGCCTCATTTCAATGGCATCTGGTTCTTCTTGTAACAGGTACAATGTGGTTATTAGCTATTAGCTTTTACTGGATTTACATAAATATGTTCATATCATGTAATTTTTAACTTTACAATCTCTAAGGTGTGAGACACTCTTGGTTTTTAAAGTGTACTTGTGTGCCTTGTTTTATGAAAATCCCTAATCCATCCTTCACTCCAAGAATAATTTACATATCAAAGGAAAAATAAGAGACAGTGCTAATTGATCAAATTATCAAAAAATGATCGTCCCATTAAGCACATACGTACAAAGAATGGATGTGGATTTCTTTTATTCTTCATTTTTTTAGAACTAAAAAAATACCATTTTTTCTGTGCTTTAATTTCTTCTCTACGCCCTCCGTGCATCTTTAAGGACTTGATATCTTGTATATTTTAGACCCCAAGCTATTTCTTACTCCACAGGATAACTTATGGCCTCTTGCATCTCTGTATTTACAGGTCTTCTTCATGTAGAGTGTATGTTGCTGTCCCACCTCCACCTCAGTTGCTGGGCGAAGTCCAAAATTCTGGGAATGAGTCAATTGTGAAAGAACGGGCTGCTTCCAGTTTCACTTCTTCAGTTGGTGCGACTGATGATGCTTCTCATGGAGCAGAATTGCAATCTATGGGGTTGTCAAATCCAGGAATGCCTCAGGCTAGCACTGTTTGCCATCCTCGTTCTTCATTGATTGGCGGAACAAGCTATATTGGTTATGAAGAGATATATCCCCAAGCTACGCCTTTGCAACAAGTTGCCTTAGCCCTTAGACAGTCAACTTCTCCTGTTACTGCTACAGTTGGTCCTGCAACATCATCTGCAAACGCAAAATTACCTACAAAGGTGGGTCCCTCCGAGGAGAAGCGCCCCTCTCGGAGACGGAAGTTTCAGGAATTATCCATTGCTGCAAAAGGCCCAGCAAATTCCCACCAGGTATCTGTGATTACCGTGTTTGAGACTAGACATAGTTTTCATTTCTTTGGGGACTGGGGGGGTGAAGATTTTCCCTTGCCTTCATATGACTAGCACTAGGTGTTTTATTTCAAACTGTTGTATTGATCATATATTTACCTAGCAACAAAAATTGGAACAATATTATGATGTTTATACCTGATGAATAGCATTGGGTTTGAACTTCTTCAAGGTTCTGATTAGAGGAATCTAACTAGAATTATTTTATTGGTCTACTTTTCTTTTTCATCGTCTGCTGAAGGAACTGACGAGGTAGTTAAACACAAATCTGATAGGACCCAATGGCACGTTAATATTTCCATTTGAGTTAATTACAGTAGGGGGAGGTGTAGTTTTGGAAGTTTATGTAATTTGGAGAGTAGTATGGGAGAGAGTCGAGCCTCTCAAATGCTCGACTACGCTTTGTAATTTCTTTTCAGTTTCCATTGCAATTCAATTCAGTACAACATTTAGTCTCAGTAAATAGAAATACAAATTCATTTACTGTTCTTATTACCCGGTTCCATGTTAAAATCTGCAAACCAGTCAGAAGCTTAATAAAATCATGGACTATTCTAAGCCTTTGGAATAGTTAACTTTGAGTAACTAACTATAGTGTGTAGGTATTGTTTGAGGGCATGCCATGCAATTCTTATGTGGTTTGAAGTTGGCCAATTAGGGGATTAACTAACTGAAATTTGAAATAACAAAGTATAGCTTGTTAGTTTAGCTCTCCAAGCTGTTTTTATTTAATCCCTGGTGAAAGTTGATAGCGTAAGGCTAGAAGTTGCATTTTCATTTGGTTGAAGACACAATTGTTGTAATCTAAAACGCTATCAGTGAAGCATTTTTTAGGGTTCCCTTAGGGGAGGAGTGGATTGGTTTGCCTTCCCCTTTTTCTTTCATTTTAAATTTGTGAATATGCCATAATTGATGTATCCTTTCAAATATATTCGAACAAGCCTTCTGTTTAATTATCTGATACTCCAGTGTTATGCCCCTCTGCCCTCTGCAGCAAAAGAGGTACTTGTTTCTCTGTTATCCTGTGTAATGGATAATCTAAGTTTCTGTCATGGTAAATGCATTACGTTATCTCTAATAGAATTAGAGGAGAACTGGTAGCTGAGGATTTAATTTTGTGAGTGAACTGCCTACGTGACTATGAAGTTATTTAGGGAAGCCACTGCTTTCAAGTGTCATGCAGGCAGCCAAAGCTAACACTGATAATCTTGTCTTGGTTTCAATAAATATGTTTTGGGACTATAGAGTTAACAAACAGCAGCTAACTTTCTGTTAGACGGAATGATTTCATGGTTTTAATCAAATAGTAGATAAAGGCTGCTGCTTGTTGTATTGTTTTGCATTTTTTATCAGTCCCTTGCATTGTATCTTGAGGATTTTTAGTGATGTATAATTTATTATTTTATTGTTGGAACTGGTTGATCCACACTACTATATTATTGTTTGCACAACTCATGCCTTGAACGGACAATAGGTTATGTTAATTGTTATTTCTCTTTATTTTGCAAGTCAATGTACGAACATGATTTTCTGCACTAGGTGTGTATTTAGTAACTCCTATGAAATTCTTTAAACTATTTCTATCTAAATTAAGATTTAGTCACGCTATTATTAATAAATGAATGCACTATTATTTCAGTCCTGATGTTTATTACTTCTTATTCCAGGTATTTTCTCTGACCTTGTATGAAGCTTACAGGCTGATATCCACAGGGTCTCTGACATGGAAGTGCATGGGATGGCTGCATGCTGTTCCATTGCTTTTCTTTCATGCCGAATCAGGATTTTTTGATCTTTATTTTTAGCTGATCTGTGATGTGTCTGCATAAAATTCGCTTGAGCACCTGTTTCTGCTTTAGTTGTTTCCAACTGCCAATCGTACTGTTAAAAGTCACATCTTTCTAGGTTTCAATTCTTCCACCTACTGCTACCTTTTCTTCCTATTGTCTTTGGGATACTAGAAGTTATATGCGAGCCACGAATAACAGATTATATAACACTAACACACATTGAATGGTCCATATTGTCTAGAGTCAAGGGGAACGTAGTCTAAAGTTGTATTTATAATTGCAATTAGTCTGAGTATGCAGAACTGATCGAGACTTGCAAGGTTTTATAAAGTTGTTCTTTTCCCAGACATTATGGCACCATATTATATTCTAACTTTTAAGGGATATTGTTAAACGTTTCCCAGAATAAATTACAGGGATCAGAATTTCAAATGCCACGTGAACTAACATCACATGTAGGTGCAAAAGACTTGTCATTTATGCCTGCTCCAAGGAAGTTGATCCGGCCATCCCCTGATGTAATTCCACCAACCCCTCCCAAGAACGTGCCACCACCACCTCCTCCCAAGAGCATGCCTCCACCCCCTCTCAAGAGCATGCCTCCACCGCCTCCTCCGCCGAAGTTCAATTCAACTCCTAAAGTTCATGAGACCAACAGCAATCTGCATAACTCAAAACCTGAACCCATCCCTGGTACTTCCACTGCTGCCTCTATATTATTGTTCCTATAAGAAATTTTTTTGACGTGGCTTCTTGAGCATATGCTGGGAAAGTTCCAACATATGAAACATTTCTTGTCCCATGCTTTTCTATCTACTAGCAGCAGACGAAATCTGTGGTGCCTTTTATCTGTTTATTTAATTTACTTCTCCTTTGTGTTTGTTGGTGTAGATACTTTAATCAAGCTTATGGAATATGGAGATGATGACGATGACGATCTCGAGGAAACCATCGAGGAGCCCTCTAAAAGCCATTCAAGTTCACCTAAACCTTTCTGGGCTGCCTGAAATATGTTCGTCCTTTCGCCAAGCACTAGCACTGACTCGCATGAGACCTTTGTAAAAGTATATTTTCTTCGTCTTGAGCTTTGACAGCTGGAATAATATCTGGAGAAGGATAAATTATCCGTTGCTGATATTATGTTTACAACTACTTGGTCTCCTTCAATTGAGGTAGTTAATTTTGACCTCTAGTGGTTTTTGGCTGCTGCAAGGACAGAGAGGATATGTTACATTTTGTACATATACGATGCAACGACAAGGAGACTCGTGTCCGACACAATTCCAACAAGTAATTTTTTTACTATGTATTAATGCAGCATGTTGTTGACAAGTTGATTAAATTTTAAAAAATGATTAATAGTAGAAAACCTCTAAAAACGTTTGTATTTGCGATATGCCCTCTATCTATTGAAAGTTGCAGAAGATTCCCTATTTGAAATCTTTTGTGCAAAAAATCTCCTGTCGTCAACATCAATTAGATGTTTCGTTAAAAATGGTAAAAAATGCCAAAATTAAATATAAATAATTGTAATTTCAGTATTTGAACTTTTATTTTTTTACAAATTAAATTCAAATGTTTTATATGTACTACCTACAATTCCAAAATATGAAGACGTTATTTTTCACCCTATCGTATCCTATCCCACTTCATCTTCTTCCCCAAATATATATATTTTCACATAAAACCAATTAAAGTAAGATAATTTGAACTCACGTGTTTCCATTATCTTGAGCCAGGTTTCAGCACATTTCTTGTGAGTAGCCCCCAAATCACCTTTACAATTACAACCCAATTCAATCAAAATCTAGGGATTTCAACCGCTAAAGAAAGCTAGAAAATCGACAAGTTGAAGTCGGTTCGGGCCCTCCTAATGAGGAGGGCCAGTCCCTTTCACCTGCCAAATATTCACTCAGCTTCAAGATCTTGTGAATAGTCTCTNATAGAACTGCACAGAACCTACACCGGCACACCCGCCGGAAAGCCCGAAATTGCCATCGCAAGAAGCGCATCCGAGCACCGACAAGGTTCAAAGAAAGGGTTGGCCATTGATAAAGAAAGAGAGGGCTCGCTCTTTCATCAATTTAGTCCAGAGTCAGAGTTCGCAGAAAAAAAAACCTTCGGACCTGGTCAAGCGGTAGTAAAATAAATCTTGCTTTCTGGATAGCGTAGTACTCGAGGACTTTAAGTAGGCGACGGCAAGGCTTTCACTCTCTTTAACTCGGTTATCAAAAGCGAGCCCCTCTTTTTTGAAGGGTCAATCGGACTAAATATTCGACCACAGCTCTGGCAAAAAAAAAAAAAACTCGCTCAACTCGATACCCGTGGAGTCTTGCCCTGATTAGAGTAGGGATTACCCACCTATTTGAGTAAACAAGATGGGGACAGAGCGATGGTTATTACCTCGAAGTGGGTACGGGAAACATAGTCCCCGCCCCACTATCCACCATGTTTAAAATTAATTTCAAATTTAAATTTTTTTTTTAATCAAACATAAATAATAAATTTATCATCATTTTTAAAGAGATCATAAATATTTTTAACAAATTAGTAGAAAAGTAATAATATTTACTAACTAAAGACAAAAAATAAAAGTAAAACATAAAATAAATAAATAAATAAAAAGGGGCTATATAAATGGGGGCAAGCGCCCCGCCCCACCCCTATCTCGTCCCTCCGTCCTGTTCTAATCGGGTATGAGGATGTGGTAAAATAACAAAAATACTCGGTGGGACGAGGGTGGGAATGGCAGACCCGTCCCATGTCCGCTCCGTTGTCATCCCTATCAAAATCCCATTGAATTCTTCATTTCCTCGACTTGAATCACAATTTACATTTTCTTCCGAACTCAATTGACAAATTCTATAGTCTCGAATCACTCTTTTTTCTTCTAAATTGTTTTGTATTGTCTGTTCCAACTCACCAGATTCTAGGATAATCTCTTCTGAGTCTGAATTCATTGGACAGTTGAATTTCTGTCGGCGAATGACCTTAGCCCGTTTAGAGATGCTACATTTTTTGGGCCATCCATCAGCCGTGATGATGGAGGAGGTAGAAGACTGCCGTATGTGGTCATCGTCTGAGTCGGTGTCGAAAAAGTGAAAGTTGTTTCATCTGTGTTGGTCTCGCTACTGCATGCCATAGAGGTTTCCTCCTCCGCCGTCTTCGGCGGCGTCGCTGACGACGAATATCAGTACCACCACTACAAATACAAAAATTTGCATCTACATTCATAAGGATAGTCTCCCAAAATCACAATCTTTAGTACACAGAGAAAAGGGAGAGTTTTATTCATCGAGATTCATCATAGAAAATGTGGGTTAAAGACTAAAGTTGGGAAGAAAATGAAATGGGGTCGGGTGGAAAGTAAAGTTTTAAAGGTTTGGGATTATGGGTGGTCCATAAAAAAAATGGATATAGTTTGTAAAAAGATAAAAAGTTTAGATACTTTAATCATCTTATTGTCACTACCAACAATAAGCATGTCATCAACGTAAAGACATAAAATGACATAACCATTTTCAGTGTTTTTAACGTAAACACATTTGTCTCACTTGTTAATTTTAAATCCACACTCCATCATGATACTATCAAATTTTTCATACCATTATTTTTGTGCTTGTTTCAAGCCATATAATGATTTCACCAATTTACAGACGTTCTTTTCCTGCCTTGGAGATGAAAACTCATTGGGTTGTTCCATATAGGTTTCTTCCTCTAAATCTCCATTCAAAAAGGCGGTCTTAACATTCATTTGATGTATTTCAAGATTTCGTAGAGCAGCAATCGCAAGTATCATCCTAATAGATGTTATTCTCGTTACTGGAGAATATGTATCAAAGTAATCAAGGCCTTCCCGTTGTCTGTAATCTTTTATTGCTAATCTGGCATTGTACTTTTTGATAGTTCCATCTACTTTTATTTTTCGTTTGAAAATCTATCTGTAGCCAGTGGTTTACTCCCTAAAGGAAGATCCACTAGTTCCCATATATGATTTTGTAAAATGGAATCTATTTCACTTTTAATGGCCTCTTTCCATTGAGGTCCTTCTAAGGAGTTCACAATTTCTTGATAACTTCGAAATTCACTTTCTAGCATATATGTCAGAAAATTTGGACCATAAGATTTTTCTGTCTTTTTCCTTTTGCTACGTCTTGGTTCAACCTCAACTTCCTCTTCTAGTTCTTGGTCCTAACTATTTTCAGTCATTAGTCTCATATGTTCGTTTAGAAGAGCTTGCCTCTTCTTTGGACCTGTAGGAAATACATGCTCAAAGAATGAAGCATTTCTCGATTCTATTATCGTGCTTTTGTGTATATCTGAGATTTTAGATTCATACACAAGAAAC
>CAIGRB010127722.1:0-18880 GCA_903798255.1 Fraxinus quadrangulata | reverse complement strand
TAAATCAAAACACTGCTTATTCTATTCCATCTTAGTAATTTTCTTGACATTTGAAGATTAGTACTATGTTTCAAAACTAAACATGTTTCATGATATTAAGCCTATGACTGGGAGAGCTTATTTTTGTTCAATTAATCTATATGTACAGATGGTCGGTTTACAGAAAGCTTACCGACTCTCACATGAGGTCGGGACTCACGTGATTAAAAAATTGTCCGATCATGGTTGGGCCTTAAACGCTCTATGTCAACAATTGCTAGTTCATTGAAGTGGATCAAGAAAGAGGCCCGGGGGACTACTTGGCTTAGTAAGGCTAAGACGATTGCTCTTGCCGCTACGGTTTATCACCTTTGGATGGCTCGCAATAGGAGGATTTTTGAGGATCTTCGACCACGTGTTGATTGTATTGTCAGACAGATTAAAACACATATATACAAAGTTATGTTTTCTTTGTATCCATATGTTTTAATTCACTTTGAGTCTTTGACGATGGCTAGCTAGATCCACTTATTTTGCATCTTTCTGCTTTGTTCCATGTTGCCCGGGTATGCCCGGTGTATTTGTCGCCTCTCACTTTTTCTATGATTTCTCGGGGTTGCCCGTAGTATATGTTTACTGATTTCACTTCATTTGTTTGACCCGGGTATGCCCGGTGTATTTGTATAGTTTTGATCAATATATTCACATTTACCGATCAAAAAAAAAAAAAAAATCATGGGGGGACAGTGGTGTCATTGTACCCGCCCACAACAATTGACAATTCACATGGTCATCGATATGGATCAATGAAAAAAGCTGTGTACATAACAAAATAACAGGAAATTACACGTGAATACAAATTTCATTCACATGGGGTGAGCCCCATGTGAATTAAAATATTGGCTAAAAATTCCACCCACTCACCCCTGCTGTGTGTGTTATGCCAGGAATTTGAGTTCTTGTACATGTAGCATGTCTCATGGATCAATATTTTAATCTGGTCAATCTATCTAAATTTGATAGAATTGAGACCGGTTAAATAGGCTTTCATTGTTCACCCAACACAAGATAACATTAATAGAGCATTTTTCAGTCTTTTGCCGATTCCTTGTAAATATGGGCAAAAACAATTAATTTACCTCCATCATTCTTAAGGTGAAGACAGAAAAGTACACTTTTGTTTGGGCTCCATAAAAATATAATTTTGGAAAAAATATATTTTGAAATAATGATTTTTTTGGAGAATGTGTGGTTTAAAAATATGATTTTTTTCGATTTACGTATAACCTTATTTTATGAGAGAATGTATAGTTGAAAATGAGTTTCGAAAAAAAAGAATTTTGTGAGAAAATAGGGGCCAAATATAGGCTTATAAATTTCCACAATGATTGCTACATCGTGAAAAAATAGCAATCTCTAGTTATTCTAGGCTATTTTCTCTTATTGCCATCAACATTTGAAGGATAAGAAAAACAATGAAAACCCCTCATGTTTTGCCTTTACCATATCCAACACAAGACCACGTGATACCCCTTATGGAACAATAAAAGTTGGTAATATATGTGGTTAAAAAAATGATAAAAGTTGTGGTTCCCATTAGATATATGTTTAAATTAATTGTTGATTTTGACTTAAATTTTTATTTTAAAAAAATTGGGCTTATTCTCTTATAATGTAATAATTTTCTTGACATTTGAAGATGTGTAATATGTAAGTTGAGATCTGCTGTCCAATCAATTAATTATTGAAATGTCTTTTTAAATTAACGTGTCATTAATTTCGTAGGTTAGTGGTGAAGTTAATGATGGTAAATTTGAGATGATGTGTTAATTTAAAAATGTTCTGTCAATAATTAATTGAGTAGATATCAAATTCGATAGCACATCTGAACTCATAATGTGTTGGCAACTTAAAACATGTTTCATGGGGCTATATAGGCTTTTATTGTTCACGCAAATCAAGTACCAATAAAAGAACAATTTTCAATCTTATGCTTATTTCTTGTAAATATAGTAAAACAATGTTATAAACTAGAGAGAGGAAGAAAACAAAAGAGAGAAGTCTATAAATTTGTATATTTTATTAAGAATCAAAGTCTCATATTTATAGAGAATAATTAGAAGTGCAAAGGTAATAACAACTAGGGCTACTAGAATATAATTGTCATTCACTAATAATTATACTATTTACAACACTTCTTGAATGACATATTACAAAATATCTGTCTTGTCAAAACTTTGTCAAGAAATTCCAATGAGACAAAATTTGATCGAAAGAAAAAGAATACAAATGATTCCCCTGATTTCAATTCTTGTACCAATTCATAATTTTTTTTGTATATCAATATCTTCAATATTACAATTTCTGTTGAAGTATGTCTCATGTTTTCTTGTATAGTCTCCAAATAACACCGTCTTCATACTAGATATTTATCAACATTTGATGATTGTAGTAACATATTGATTCGAAAATAGCTCTTGGTGATATCTTCAAAAGTCTCATAAATATAAAAGTATTATTTTGAGGGTATATGCCTTGTATGTTATGGACATTATACACAAAAGCATATGCCTCGTTAAAATCTTATTAGAAAAAATTATGTGGAAAAAATCCCAATAAAGGAAAAAGTATACATTTATTCTTTTAGGTACGCTACAAAAATTGTCTCGTTAAAAACATTGCCTAAAAAACTTAATGAGACAAAATATTGGTTAAAGGAAAAAAGAATACAATGCGTATTTACTCTCCTTATAATAATAATAATAATATTACTTAAATTATATGTTTCAGGCATATTAAATTTTTTAAGGTAACATTAATAGCCATGCCAATGAGAAGAAGGCTATTATCAAACTCATTACAAGTATATCAAATTTCATGCATGTCAGGCTAACAAGATATAGACTTATGATTGGATACATCACATGATAATTTATCTATTTATAAAAGTCTTTGCGAAAATCATTGTGCCAAAAGTCGTATATTACATATTATGACTTTTTTTTTTTTAATTTTCATTTCTTATAAATATACATTTTTAGGTGTTCGGACAGTAGATCTCGAAACTTTAGGTTTCTACAGCAAATTCAATTGGCTAGGATTATGTCCATTTATTTTGGCCAATCATTGCTTCGGTCGATATGTTTTGACGAATTTATTTCGATTCCTTGTTATTCATAAAATGGTGCAGTATATTAGGTGCAAAAGTGTTGTCGATAACTTTTCTTTTTCGATTCTATTTCTTTTCTCGTAATGATATAACTTATTAAGATATCTCACTTTTCAGCATATGAGGTGGAGTTCTATAATTTGTTATGTCTAAACACTTATCAAGAGTACATGCCTCCTTAATTGGACAATATTTGCTAATTACTCCATTTTCGTTCAGAGATTTTTATATTAGAATCAAATATCATCACTCTTCAGGTGTGTCATAAATTTATCAAATATAATATTAACTAATTGTACTCTTCAGGTGTGTCATAAATTTATCAAATATAATATTAACTAAATTAATTATCTTTCGCTTTAGATAATGATGTATTTCACATTATTTCCAACCTCTTAATTATTTCCCTTAATGTTGAGAGAATTGTCTAATCAAATTGACAATTAACAAACTGCGTTATGAAATATCACCCGTTTAGGATAAAGGGTTCAAACTACGCATTTATTTTCAACATTCTTTACTTTTAATCTCAGTGCAATGTGGTTGATTAATTGTACACATATAATGCACTATCAAACAATTAGATGAAGAAATCAAGCTCTATCTATAAGCCAATTATAATATGAAAAACTTGATGTTGGCATGATGCATATAATAGCATTCCCTAAACAAAAATTTAAAGTATTTTTTTCTCAATTAAATTAATAGGAGGATTTAACAAGTAATAATGTTAAACCATTTATTATCATTCCAACCAATATATATCAAAAGTAAGGGATATAGATTCACTAGCATTGATAAGAAACACCGTCTTGATTGTATAATCTGAAATTATACTCATAATTTAAAATTTGAGAAATAATTTCGTAAACTTCAGATTGCGAAAATCATGCAATCATCTGGTAGATTTATCAAATCTATTAGATACAATTAATTTCTAGATAGTCAACATGGAGGATGATATACCCCATTTATTATTCTAATTAATTTTCAGAAATATAGATAATTCAATCCATATTTTAGCTAGTGGCGATCAATAACCAAATTTCAAGAATAGACATCATATAGAAATTCTTTGGAGTGGAGAATTTTCTAGTTTTTCGTTAAATATCCGCTTGAATTTTAAATTTCACATTATTATTTATCCAATAATAGTCCAATTCATGATGCCAAACAATAATACATTCAATAATTGAACTCCTGGTTCAATATAAATAACTATTCAATCAAACAAAAGACTATTAATTATTTAAAATATGATTAACTATGATGTAATCTTATAAGAATCAACGTCCACATTATATGAGTTGTATGTTTTCCTCAAGGGATAACACAAATTCATAATATACATATGATACATTTTTCGAAACATGTGATACTTCGAGAGCATATTGTGTTTTACTACGCTTCTTCTTGAGTAATAGTCGGTATTATTTTGGAATATTGAAATTATAGTTCATTCTCTTTAGGGGCAAGTAATATTCTCCTAGGACATTAATTTTAACGTTGTGCTACTTCAGGGGTAACAATAAACTACTATTTAGAAATCGTAACTCTTCAAGAGTCATGTATTATTTGCAGAGTTGTGCTTTTTCGGGAGTATATTATATTTTACTATTGTTTTTTCAAGAGCAATAGATCAATATTCTTTTTGATTGTTGAAAATTATAATTTATGTTCTTTATGAGCGAGTAATAGTCTTCTGGACTATTAATTTTAATGTTTATAAGTTTCATATGGTGAGGAGTTAATTGGGAACACTAAATAACAAATAGCGAATTGGGTAGCGGCAACAGCGAATAGCATTCATTAATCATGAAAAGAAATTTCACACGGTCAAGTACGCAATGTAGATCAATACGTGTATTTGTAATGAATTTGTAAAATTCGCCAGTAGAAAAGTTGAGAGAAAAAGAAAAAAACAAAAAAAATCAATCCTAATACTACCACAAACCAGCAGAGTAGAACAACACGAGACGCTTTTTGAGTAGAATTACTCTGGAAACCCCCAAGAAACCTGCAATAACCCTTACTGTTGTGTGCATCTAGTTCTTTCAGTTTGTGATATGAAGATAAATTAGAATTGGAATTTCATTTGGAGCACAGATGAAGTAAAACTGCCTTTTTCTTTTCCTCCGAAAGAATACTAGACTTTGAATTATTTTAAAAAATAAAGCTATTACACCGATAATGTGTTATAAACTAAAGACAAAAAGAGAACAAAAGAGAGAAGTCAGTAGACTTGTGTGTTTTATTAAGAACCAAAGTCCCATATTTATAAGGAAGAATTATGATGTAATGATAATAAAAACTAGGATAGTAGAGTAATAATTGTCATTCACTAATAATCATATTATTTACAATAAAAAATAATTAATTTGCCTCCATTATTTTTAAGGTGAAGACAAAAAGAACACTTACAAATTTCCTTGCCAACTGCCAAATCTTAAAAAAATAGCAACCTCTAGTTGTTCTAGTGCATTATCTCTGATTGCCATCAACATTTGAAGGAGGAAAAAAAAAAGAGAAAAACAATGACAACCCCTCATGTTTTGCTTATACCATATCCAGCACAAGGCCATGTGATACCCCTTATGGAACTCGCACTCAATTTAGTAAAACATGGTTACAAGGTCACATTCGTCAACACAGAGTTCATTCATGAGCGAGTTATCAAAGCATTGCCGGAGACAGAAAATGTACGAGAACTCGTACAAATGGTTTCTTTACCTGACGGGTTAGATTCCTCCAGTGACAGAAGTGATAGTGGAAAGTTGTGGGAATCTATGTTAGACGTCATGCCAGGTGAACTGAAGGCTCTTATTGAGCGGATTAATGGATTGGAAAGTGAAAAAATCAGCTGTTTAATTGCCGATGCCATCATGGGATGGGCTCTGGAGGTTGCAGCAAAAATGGGAATCAAGAAAGCAGCTTTTTGGCCTTCCGCCGCAGCGTTACTGGCACTGCTCTTCAATATTCCGAGCATCATTGATGATGGGATCATAGACAGCGATGGTTGGTACAGTTCAAAACATACATATTGACACTGATGAAGGACTATTATGTCTTGTGGGTTTACTCGTGGTTTGAGATGAGAGATACATGACAATTTTTTCATATAGAAGTTAAAAACTCTATCTTTTACTGTTCTTGTTCTTTCTTCGATTTTAAAGTTTTCCACATATCGTCTGTTCTGATATTTCTCTCAGACATCCTCAAAGTGAATCAGTTATATAGGCCCAATCCTTGATATCAGTTTTTTTATTTATTTTTTCTTGTTCTTTTCACCGTAGAGTTCACACGATTTCATTTTCATATTCTTGTGCTAATACTATGCTGAACCTTTTTACAGGACAACCCTTGAAAAATCAGATAATTCAACTTTCGCCAATGATGCCTGTCATGAGAACAAAGGATTTCTATTGGACCTGTGCAAGTGATGAACTGACACAAAAACTCTTCTTCAAATTCCTGGTAAAAAGTGTAAAGCCAACAAAATCAGCAGACAGGTTGATCTGCAACTCATCAAATTGGTTGGAATCCGGAACATTTGCCTCATATCCAGACATTTTACCCATAGGCCCTCTTCTGGCTAGCAACCGGCTCGGAAAATCAACAGGCCACTTCTGGCAAGAAGACTCAGGTTGGTTTAAATACCTTATCAAAAAGTAGGACAAATTTTTTGGTTGAATTGTCTTTTTAACTCTAATTCTTGAAATATACTGTATTTATTATTTCATGAAAGGCGCAACACATGATTATTGTAAATGGCTACTTGAATTTATTTGAATAAAGTGTTGAACAGGTTGCCTGGCATGGCTAGATCAACAACCACAAAACTCTGTCATTTATGTAGCATTCGGAAGTTTCACAGTATTTGACAAAAATCAGTTCCAAGAACTGGCTCTTGGCCTTGAACTCATCAATAGACCATTCTTGTGGGTAGTGCGGCAAAACATAACCGAAGATGTCCACAATGCGTACCCTACAGGTTTCGTTAAACCGCCTAAATTAAAATATTAAGTTGTTAGAGAACTTAATACTTTTATTGATCACTTCCACCAAGTGCATGTGGAATTCATTTTCAAACAGGACATGTGCACATTTTTCATAATTAAGCGGCAATGAGACTTGATCTCTGCATCGTCACTATCATGTTGAACAACCTTATCTTCTATTTGCAACAGGCTTCGAAGAAAGAGTGCATGGTTGGGGGAATGTGGTTAGTTGGGCGCCACAACAAAAGGTCCTATCTCATCCTTCTGTTGCTTGTTTCATTAGCCATTGTGGTTGGAATTCTACCGTTGAAGGCATAAGCAATGGAATCCCTTTTCTGTGTTGGCCCTATTTCACAGATCAAATATTCAATACGACCTACATTTGTGATTATTTGAAGATTGGATTGGAATTGAATAAAGATGACAATGGAATCATCATAATTGAAGAAATTAAGGATAAGGTGGAACGAGTCTTGGGTGAAGAAGGATTCAAAGCAAGGGTGTTGGATCTTCAAGCCAAGATTCTGAATAGTGTTAGAGAAGGAGGGAGTTCTGACCAAAATCTTCATGATTTCTTAGCATGGATTAAAGAATAAAAAAAAATTGTTCTTTCTGTAAGATTCTTGATTGTATTTTATTCAGAAAATTAAGGAGACAACATATGCATAAAAAGCAATGTCTAAATATTTTGAATGTTCTTCCGAATTTTTCAATGTTGCTATTATTAGGTAAATTTATCTCTTTTAACTTTCAAGTACTCCTGTCCAAAAGATTTTTGTTACAGGTCAACTTACAAATTTAACTCTATTATGTTAAATAAAGTTTCCACTAAAGATGCGTTCGAGTTGTTGCGCCTAAGGAGAGAACCATAGACGCACAAGACATTTATGTTTCTATTACAGCTTTGATAAAAGTTGTAGTTCCTATGAAATATAACTTATTCTATTCCATCATAATAATTTTCTTGATGTTTGAAAATGTGTACTATGTTGGCAATTTAAACATGTTTCATAAGATTAAATAGGTTTTTATGGTCCCCCATACACAAGATACCAATAATAGAACATTTTTCAATCTTTTGCTTATTCCTTGTAAATATAGTAAAAAATATTTAATTCACCTCCATTATTTTTACGGTGAAGACGAAAAGAACACTTATAAATAGGGTTTATTTATTATTTTTAGCTAAACAAAATATGGCTTATTCTGTTCCATCATAATAATTTTCTTGATATTTGAAGATGTGTACTATGTTGGCAATTTAAACATGTTTCATAAGATTAAAATGGTTTTTATGGTTCACCCTACACAAGATACCAATAATAGAACATTTTTCAATCTTTTGCTTTTTCCTTGTAAATATAGTCAAAAATATTTAATTTGCCTCCATTATTTTTACGGTGAAGACAAAAAGAACACTTATAAATTTCCTCTCCGATTGCTACATCGTGAAAAAATAGCAACCTCTTGTTATTCTACGATATTTCCTCTTATTCCGTCAACGTTTGAAGAAAAAAAAGGAAAAAAACAATGAGAAATCCTCATATATTTTTTTGGCGATTCAGGTGTCCAAACTTCATCGGACTAATCCTGAGGATTGACAACCTTCCCCTCTGATTCTCTACCCTGGTAAATCTGAATGCTGTCACAACTTATGCATACTTGGACCGGATATTCAGGAAGTGGTCTCCTCCCTTTATAACGAGCGGACATGATCTCTGGAGGCGCAACAAAGCACACAATAACTTTGTCACCACAAGACATATGCTTTCAAACAAAAATGTTGTCTTTCAACTGTTGTGGGGATTCAAACCTTCGATACTCCGTAAAAAATCCTCCTGCTTTACCACTGTGTCATGCCTTTGGTGAGAGAAATCCTCATATTTTGCTTATGCCATATCTAGCAAAAGGCCTTTTGATGCCCTTTATTGGACAATAAAAGTTGATGAAATGTATATTTGAAAAATTGATAAAACTATGGTACAAATGAAATGTGTAATTAAATTTTTTTCCCTTACTCCTCCCCCTCTTTTTTGTAATCAAGACCTGTGACTTTGAAGAAAATTCCTGTGATTTTCTTCTCATCTCTTCATTTAATAAATTACTCTTAGCCAGATCCATTGTGACAACACCATTTGGAGCAGAGTTAGCTCACGAAATTCTGAGCATCTTCCATGAGTCCGGTAATGAACCAACCAACCATACCTCTGAATCTCATCGTCAAACTTAATACCCATTCCAATTGATTAATAATTCATTGGAATGTATTCAGATGATCCTAGTATCTCAACGTCATCATCTGCTTAATCAGAAACATCTTATTATTTTCTGTCTTTCTAGTATATAATTGTTCAAGCTTACTTCATAAAGTACAAGCATGTGTCTCCCCATTAACATGGTTTACAACATTATCATCTACCTACTGCCCGATATACCCATAGACTTGTCGATGTAAAAAACTCCATTCTTCATCTGACTTCTTATTCAGTTTTTTAGCTGCAAACACTAATAGGTGATAATCTTTCACATAAAAAAGACCCTCTATTTTTCCTTTCCATATGTGATAATTTAAACCATTCAAGTTAATCATTTTACTAAAATTCGCTTTCATAATTTAAAACCCAAATCTTAGAATCTGGTTCTAATACCACTTGTCGGGAGATACACAAACAAATAAACACACATCAAAATAATTCTTATCCCAAAAGCAAATAAGTAAAACGCATTTCCTAACAATTCTATATGCTGAAAATGTTCTCAAAAAAATCAATCACACAAAACTATAAGAACTCAAGCAATTATTTTATGTGGAAAAACTTCCTCGACGTGAGGATAAAAACCACGGGGTCCAGTCTAGCCAAAACCTCCACTATCAATCAAATAATGTGTATACAAAGTCTTTTCTAATCACAACTAGAAGCTACAACGTATATGTTTTCAAGATGACAAAGATCTTGGCAAAACAATATAAAATAAAAAAATATCAACAAATTCAGTTACTGTTCACGCACATTAACTAATGTTTCTGAACTAAAACTCCGATCTCCACCGTTCAGATTGTAGTTCTGTGTCTTGTGAACATCTCCTCCAAATTTCAGCTTGATCGGACTATGGACGACTCGGTATCAGTGCTTTGACGAAATCTGGGCACGGGAAAAAAGAACTCTTTTTTTTCCTTTTCGAAAACAGGTTGGACTCCTATTTTCTCCAATCTTCTTGTATTTATATTCATTATTAGGTTCACAACCTAATGGATTTTGGGCTATATTATAAAATCCCAAACATGAGCTTTCCTCATAAGAGGAAATAACCCAACAGATTGGATTGGAATTGAATAAAGATGACAAGAGAATCATCAGACGTGAAGAAATTAAGGATAAGTTGGAATGAGCCTTGGGCGATGAAGGATTCGAAGAAAGGGTGTTGGATCTTCAAGCGAAAATTCTGAAATGTATTAGAGCAGGAGGGAGTTCTGACCAAAATTTTCATGACTTCTTAGCATGGATTAATGAATTAAAAAATAGTTCTTTCTGTAAGATTCTTGATTGTATTTTATCCATAAAATTAAAGAGACAACATATGCATAAAAAGCAATGTCTAAATATTTCAAGAGGAAATTGCACTCATTGACACTTTTTGAGTTATTATTTACAAAAATGTTACAATTTTATTATTTTGACAAATATGTCTCTAGTTAAATACCTTAGATGTCTTTAAACAATGGTGATTTGACTATATGAAAAGTTAGTACAAAAAATAGATAAACATCATACCAATCCCACCTCACCTCACCCCACCCCAACCTCAATTTCAAAACCCAACCCTAACCTCAATTTCTAAACCCAACCCCAAGGACTCAAACCCTAACCCATAACGCTTTCCACTTTCACTTTCTTCTTCTAAAAAATTACTGTCGGCCTTTTTTCCGACCTACAATTTTCTTCTTCACAAAATCATCTCCGACAATTTTCCTCATTTTCGAAAGGAAGCCCGATGAACTGAGATCATGAATTCGTAATTAGAACATTGATTTTCTTCTTTCTAAACCCAAGAGGACCAATTTCTTCTTCCACGCAACTCTTGGCCTCAAAGCTTCAGATTTGATTTTTCGTCAGTGAAGCTGATCAAGAAGTATAACTATAAGTCTAGTGTATATCCTGTATTTTGCAATATTTTGTGCTAAAAATATGTGCTTGGTAGGCATAGACTCTGATTCGTCTCCAAACATCATAGTGCACTAATTCTAAGACTTCCTAGGCCCCATTCCCTTAGATATACTGAATCACCTTGTCATCTTACCCTCAAAATAGGATTCTCATACCAGCAGAAATTCCACATTTAAATATTCTTAAAAGACCATCCATTACTAGTCTTTGAATTTTATTAAGATTTATGTGACCATTTAATCTAAAGTGCCTGTAATGATGTTATTAACAGAACCAACAGCACAATTCAAAACATGTGACAAATGTTAACAAATTGTCCATGACAAAGGAGAGTATTATTCAATTTAATATCAAGTCACCACGCAAAACTAACAGAGTATCCAAGCTAAAATAACTGAGCTACAGAAATTAAATTTCGTTTAATGTCTAAAATAAAATAATAAGTTTTTAAATTCAATTGTTTCTAGTGTTGAAAAATAGATAAAATGGATCCAATGACTTTAGCATATACCATTTTCGATAGAATCTCTAAAAGTGAAGTCCAACACTAAGCTCCTTGTTTACCTGGAATTCCTACAACGAATTGCAAATATGATCCTGTAGCTCCATAATCTACTATTCATTTACCAGTAAAATCAACCACTCAGTGGGACTCAATGTAGGATAAAGAACCATTACCTTGCTTATTGAAAACTTGGTATTTCGGAGAGTTCCTATTCTAATGACCATTTCGTCCACAGTGAAAGAATATCTCCTTGGAATTTTCATCCGTCTCTGCTTTCTTTGTCTATTGTCGTGGGCCCTTCCTGTTGGACTTCTTCCACTTGTTTTCTATCTTGCCTTTTCGACTTGGAAAAGAATGGTCCAGCACAAGAAACAACAAATGCTATTGGTCTTTAAAATAGTCTCAGAATTTTGGAGTTCCTTCATCAATTCATGACATGTTAATCTTGTTCATGTCATGACTAACCTTGAACAGCCGGAACATCTCAAGGAGAGTCTCCAAAGCCATGTCAACCTAAGTCTCCTATTTCATTTCAGCATCTACCTCAACCACATTAAACTCAGCAAAGCATATAAACTCTCACGAGCATCCCTAACTTCATGCTCGTGTTCATGATAGACCTAATGGCAATCTATCGGGGTCTGAAGATCTTGGTGTCCAAACATCTCCCGAAAACTTTTCATAATTTGACAAAAAATAATAATCAGTTTTAATGAGTAAAGTAAGTAATTACTGCAATTAACACTTCTTTTTTTATATAGTTTGTTACTTTTGTAACAATAGGAAAGTAAAACAATCTCGTGATTTTGGCAAAAAAAGATCAAGTAGATTTACAATTTTCATAGGCGCTTCAACACTGATGTCAAAATTATTTGCTTTGTTAGAGTAGCAATTTAATAAATTTCAAGATTCAATACTTAACTTTTTAAATTATTCAAATATATTGGAATATTTAAGCTATTGACATTTAAAAACTATATATTTAAAAAATGAGGAAAATTTAATAAATGATTGTTCGAAAAGGTTTTTTTTTTTAAAAAAAAAAAAGCGAAAATAAGGAGTTTATTAGACTGTATCAAAAATTGAATCTAAAAATCTAAAAATACTCTATATTATAGCCAAGAGACTCTTTAAAAATAAAGAAGCTCTCTTCATACTAATAGCTCATTTGGAAATATAAGAAAATCAAATCATACATTGAAATCAATCTTAAAAATGATAGAAATTCAAAAGAATATTCTTGTAATGAAATATTGTGGGTTGAAATGAAACTTTTTTGTACATTCATTGTCATACAACGATCACTACACGAGAAAAAAAAAATGCCCCCGTAGATTCAATTATAAAGCAAAGAAATTTGGATATATTTGAATTGGTTAAAGACAATTGAACGTCGAGAAATTGAATTAATTCAAGAATCTCGCAATTAGTTAACATCTTTTTAATAATATTCGAAGGCAATTATCAACTAAAATTAGTCATGTTTGAAGGGTTAATGAGACGAAAAGGATGAATTATTTCGTTATGTATGTTGGGTTGTGTGTCCATATAGTATAGTTTTGCTGATATAAAAATAAAAATATTCTTATATTAAATAAAATAACTTTTGTTTTATTTATTTATTGTAATTATTTATTATTGAGTATACGAATTAAAATATGTATGATCACTTATGATAATATAAGTTGGGTACTTGAATTAAAAAGTACAATATGACACAATTTATATTTTGATCATAAATAATATATTCACAACCAACGTATAAGAATTGGCATCTTGTACTGAAAGGTTATAGTATTGACCAATTCACTATTTGGGTTTGTGATTTGTCCTTATCACAGAAATAGTTAAATGTGACACTAATACATTTGTAGTATATTGAATAGACTGTGTTTCACAGACTGCAGTTTGGCTTCCGATATACTACGCCTCAAGGCCGTCTTCTCCTCATTCTTAGGCCGACAACTCGAACAATTGGCACACACTCACGCTGAGTAGGATGTTAGGGAGAATACCAGTATATGATCATATTATTAGTGCACTATTTGGTAAAGTAGGCCTCACGTCTAGCTGTTAGCGTGTTTGCCGTGTCGAATAGGGAGATAATCACTCTTTGATAAAATAGGCATCACGCCTAGCTGTTAGTGTGCTTGCCGTGCCGAATGGGGAGATAAGCATTCTCACAGTGTGACATTCTCCCCCATTCGAATTCGCTTACATCCTCGTAGCGAGAAGTAAGTTTCGCATCAATACGCATTCGTCTTATTGCAAGAATAACAACAACACCACCTCCACATGGGAGGGCATTCACAAACCCGCAGTAACTCATACTTATCGCCTCCGACACCAACCTTCACCATCTACCCCTCTGAGCATTAGTTCCTCGGGTGGACGGCCTCCAAACCACAGCGCCTCAATGCATGTCGAATAAAATACACAATTTTCGTCATTGTGCCCTGCAATGCGCGTTCCTCGAAACTCCTTGAAAGGCACCTAGACAATTGCGCAACGCTTCCCTTTTTCATCCGTCTTCCCCACAACTTCCTTCATCATGTTCCGCCAGTTTGTCGACACGATCTGTTGCCCAAACTATTTTCTCTGCAAGAACATACGACATTGTCCCATAACAACACCGCATGCTTAAGCGGACGCTTTGATACCAACTTTCACGGACTGTAGGTTTGGCTCTCGAGGTACTACGCCTCAAGGCCGCCTTCCCCTCATTCTTAGACTGGCAAGCTCGAACAATTGGCTCACACGCATGCTATATGTAGGTTGTTAGGGATAATACTTGCATATGATCATATCATTAGTGCACACTTTGGTAATGTAGGCCTCACGCCTAGCTGTTAGTGTGCTTGTTGTGCCAAATGTTGAGATAATTATTCTCACTGCGTGACACTATGTGTTGAGTTTAATTCTATAGCATGATCGTGTGGAGAATTAAATTTCATTTGATCGTCGTGTATTTCATTTAAATCCCTTGACAAAGTTATGTATATCTTTTCGTGATTTTAATGATTTTTTTATTCATGAGATCAATTTGATTGGTCAAGTATCTCGATGAGATGGCAACTTGAGAATGAGCGAAATAGAGAACATGAATTTTTGTTGGGAATCATCGCCCTAAAAATGGGCAAAGTGACTACTTAAATATATTTTGTTGAACGGTTAAAATCCGATCCCAGTATTTAGCGACAACCAAATTTTGACATTTGTGATTTGTTTATAGGAACGTTAAAAAAATGGTACTTAAATTAGTGAGAATAATTAGAATGGCAAAAATGTCATTTATACTCATACCTAATTATCGAATCTTAAATGGGGATAAAATACATATATGACAGGTCAGAGGAAAGTATTACAGATTTATTAGCTTCTGTGATCTTATATATTCCAACAGTGCAATTTTTTGCTTTTAGTTGAAAAAGTAAAGACTAATAATTAGATTGAGTGGTCTATGATAGATTAAATAAGATCAAATTATTGGAGATTGGATAATATATGTCTGATCAGATCCATGTGGTAGCTCTATAAAGTATTGAAACTTAATTACGATAATTATTATAGTTTTGGACTTAATTGTAATTATAATAAAGTTTTGTACTTAATTATAATTATTATGAAAGTTGTAAACTTAATTATAATTGAAATTGAAATTCTAAAACTACATATGTAATTAAATGTAAACTAATTGGACTTAGACTTCGACTTTAATTAAAACTCCTACTTGAATTTTAAGTAAGAGTCCTATTTGAAATTATAATTATTATTGTAAATAGATTGGAACTTCTTTATCTCTATAACTAGAGACTAAACAAATTTAGAAAATTCTACAACAACCATAATACATAATTTCATATTATTTAAATTTGGAGAGAGAAAATAATTTTGTTTCTTACTTCATTCAATTGTCTGATCCAATAATTAATTTCTTGATTGAATTAAAAGAATGTGCTCACCCATCGGTGTAATCTTGACTTTGGAGAATGTCATAGAAGACTTGAAGGTTTGGATCATCAAGTTCTTGGAATAAAAAATGTCTGGAAGCTCATGATCCAAAAAGTTGAAAAATCATGATTCAGAATTAATTCAGAAATTAATCATCGAATTAGGTAAAAAAAAAATTGAATCATTTATTCTTGATATAACATTCACGTGAACATCTAGAAGATCTTATTTATTGGATTAAAGAAAATTTTAAATTTATGAATAATTCTACTTCCACATTCCAACAACTGGTATCAAGACAATTTAGATAATTCACGTGCTTGTTATTTTTGAATCTTGATTGCGTGTTGTTGTCGAGTGATGTTTATGAATAATTTATTATAGGGGAAATTGCAGCAACTGTTCATAACCTTTCCAATTTTGTAGGCTTTACCATAACCTTCATTTTGTACCAGCGAAAGTCCCTAACATTTCATAAATATGTAGTTGGAGTCCAATTGGATGCAAAACATCCATTTAACCGTTGCAATGAATTTGTAAAACTCAGCCTCTCCGTCCTCGGCACCACAACCCAAACCGTCGGATCTACACATCGCCGAAAAGCCATCATTTACCACTACACATCCCACCTAACTACCAGCCCTAACTCCACCAAATGTCGCCAAAATAACCACCCAAAACTCCCAAATCGCGAACTAAAAAAATGCCGACAACACATCCTCCAATCACACCCACCGTCACGGATTATCACCGATCAACTCCCACAATCTAAGCCAGTCTGATGATGATGATATTTCAACAAAAAAGGGGGAATAAACAATTGATGCAGTTTTTAGGATTTCAAATCCCAATCTTTGGGTTGGGTGGGATTTTATTTCTGGGTTTGATAGAAATGAATTTGATTTCTGGTTTCGTATTGACATGGTGGTGGGTGGGAGTTGTGGTGGCGGTGTGGGTCGAGAGTGGTGAGTGGGAGTTCTAGTTTCATATTGACATGGTGGTGAGTGGGAGTTGTGGTGGCGGTGTGGGTCAAAGGTGGTGGCGGCGACGATTTCCGACAGATCTCGCCAGAGAAGAAGAGACTTCATCAGATTTTGATTTGGGAGAGGGGTGAGATGGAGTTGAGTGGGGTTACATATTTATTTTTATTTTTTGAGTTTTTTAATTTAATTTTTTAACTTATTTAATATGAGGAAAATACAACGTATCATTTTGCTCTTTTAATTTAATCAAAACTAATCAAATTTTGACTTTCTTGGTCAACTAACAGTCAAGTTGATTTTTTCATCCATTTGGACTTCATGTGCATATTTATGAAATGTTATGGACATTCGTTGCTACATAATTAAGGTTAGAATAAAGTCTACAAAAATTAAAAATATTAAGGACCGCTGTTGCAATTGTACCTTTTATTATTTGCTGCTTGAATGGTTGAATTATTTTAAACTTTGATCCAATTATTTGTGGTCAGTTCTTGATGTAATTCTTTATTTCGAGTTTGTAATAACATAGGCAGATTACGACTCCATCATCTTAGTTTAATTTTCTTTTCAATTGTATTCTTTACATTTTCGTCTGAAAGTACGTTCTATCTGCAAATCAAACGGTTCAAGATTATCATGTTGGATACGGAACATATAACGACTATCTTTTATCTGTTAATAAAAGAAAATACATAAATCAAATAATCGTTAAAATAAAATAAATTAAGACTGAACAGTCTCCGGCAGCGGCGTCAAAAACTTGTTGCATTTTTTTTTTAATATCATAAATGTACGATATTGTAACAAGTAATATAGTTGACCTTTAAGTCCGAATTATTGTTCTCACGAGGACTATATTTTATGACTTAATATAAATTTTTTATCTCTTATTTGATGGAAGCAAACAAAGAATAATATGTTGTTGTGATTTTTTTATTTTTTTTTTATTTTTTTTTGGTTTATAGACTTCAAATTAATCAAAATACCCACAAAGATTGATTAGAAATTCAAATAATGATCGGATATTAGGGCAAAAAAATTTCACTTATTGACCACCTTTAAGTCTTAATTCAAGATTCAAGAGTTTAATGTAGTGTTCAATCGAATTCTTCTATTGTATTCAATTTACCCCTCTAGAGTACTCATTGATTCTGTTCCACTAATTCAATCTCATATCTCTATAAGAATCAACATTAGTTAAACGAAATATTAGTTCTAAAAATTCATATAATGATCGCAATACTTAGTATGGTATCTCTACACGTTATACTAATTTATCGAATTTTACTATATGGTCTAAATCTAAAACTCGCATCTCGATTCGTAAAAGATTCACAAAATCATCAAAATAGTGATCAAGTAATTCAATACATTAAACTCATAGCAAAATCAACACATATATGATAAAATAATAAGAATCTTGAATAAAAAAAATAAAGGGTCCCAAGTAGATTACATTGTTGCCCTAATATGAAAGTTAGCTACTCATAATGGAAAAAAAAAAGTTATTGAATACATTACCGAATTTTGAATAACGACGTAGGAAAAGAAATTAATCTTGCACCAAGATCTTCTTCATCTTCCAATCAGTACTTCAAATCTTGAGTTTCTTGATTTTTTTTTCTCTTGAATTGCGCTCTTCAATCTCTAATTGTATTCTTTTTTTTTTTTTTTCAATGTGTAGAACCCCTCAAAAGTGCCATCACTTCTCTTTATACTTCTCCGTACGTTTGTATGAACCCCTTTTGTCCTGAGGCGGCGCCGCGGCGCCACATAAACATAGGTGTGACGCCACGTCACCACACATCAGCCTTTATAAGTTCGTGACGCCCAGACGCCACAATTGTTTCCCTTGAAGAAGTGGTTTTACTCTTCTCCCCCTTTTGTTCCTCTTTTCTCTTCGATCCATGTCATAGCCTTGTTTTCTCCTTTCCCTCCATGATTTGCATCATCTCACTATTTCTACAAAACAACACTAACAAACATATAAAAAACGTTCAAAACTCATAAGATTTAGCTCATAGTTAAGTTAAAAATAAAATAAAATTCGTGAGTAAAACACACTGTCAGTTGTCATAGATCATATTGGATTGAAATGACTCGAGTTCGATTTATTTTACACGTATGGT
>CAIGRB010127678.1:21793-39994 GCA_903798255.1 Fraxinus quadrangulata | reverse complement strand
ATGCTTTATCTAAGTTGGCTAGTAGCAAGGATTTTAAGTTACTGACGGTGGTGCCGATTGAGCACCTCCTAAAGCCATCTACCTTTATAGAAGAAGTGATGTGGGTAAAAGGAATCCCAACCTGGAAGCAACCCCTTATGGTCTATCTTAGAGATCATACTTTACCAGACAGTAAAGAAGAGGCCTACAAATTAAGGAGGAGGTCCGCACATTTTGTGCTAGTGGATGATATCCTCTATAAACGCAGATTTTCTTCACCTCTTCTTTGGTATGTAGGAGGAGAGAAAGCCGCCTATGTACTGTACGAGATCCACAAAGGAGTTTGTGGCAACCACTCGGGAGGGCTTGCCTTAGAAAGGAAAACACTAAGGCAAGGGTACTATTAGCCCACCTTGAAAAAGGACGGCATCCAATTTGCTCGAAAATGCGATAAATGTCAGCGCTTCTCCCACATCCGAAGACAGCTTTCCCAGGAGTTAACTATCGTGTCCAGCCCTTAGCCTTTCAGCAAGTGGGGTGTGGATCTCATTGGCCCTTTGCCCAAGGGCAGAGGAAGTGCTAATTTCGCCATTATTGCAATTGATTACTTCACAAAGTGGGTAGAAGCCGAACCTCTAGCAAAGATAACGGAGGCTAACACCTCCAAGTTTTTGTGGAAAAACATCATATGTCGGTTTGGGATTCCCCACTCGATCATCTCGGATAATGGAAAGCAGTTGATAACAAAAAGGTAAGAGACCTATGTGAAGAGCTGGGAATTAGGAAGTACTTTTCCACCCCTCATCATCTCCAGGCTAATGGGCAAGTCGAGGCTGTGAATAAAGCTATAAAAAACACTTTGAAGAAGAAGCTTGACACAGCCAAGGGAGCGTGGGTGGATGAGTTGCAACAGGTGTTGTGGGCCATCCAAACCACAAGTAGGACTCCAATTGGCGAGACTCCTTTCTCAATGACTTATGGTGCCAAGGCTGTGAGCCCAATAGAGGTGGGACTACCTTCCTCTCGAAGATTACACTTCAACGAGATATCAAATGATAAGCTCAGGAGGTGTGAGCTTGATGTCCTTGAAGAAAGAAAAGATGACTCCTAATTGAGATTGGTAGCATGTCAAAGGAAGATGACCCGGCATTATAATGCTAAAGTAAAGAAGAGGTCCTTCCGGATAAATGACTTGGTATTTCGGAGAGTGTTCTTGTCTTCCAAAGGACCAGGAGTAGGCACCTTAGCACCAAGCTGGGAAGAGCCCTACCGCATTGAAAGGAAGATCTGACCTGGTACCTACTAGATCAAAGACATGAATGGAAAGGTTCAACCTCTTCCATAGAATGTCGAGCATCTATGAATGTATTACTAATGAATGTAGCTCATTGCTGGAAGTTTTTCCCAACCTTTGTAAATAAATAAAATCTTTATTTCAAGAAAGTTGTCAAGCGTGGACGCCTCGAAAGAAAGGATACAGTCCCAAAAAGGACTACCTCGGTTGAATTCCGAGGCATACATCACATGCCTCCTTTCGACGAGGCTGAACGTCAAGGGAAAAGTCTTTGCATAGATGAACCATCCTCCATGCAAGGAAGCGTAGGCACCTTGGAAAAGAGGATACAGTCCCAAAAGGGACCACTTCGTTTGAACTTCAAGGCGTACATCACATATCTCCCTTGGACGAGGCGAACGTCAACAGAGAAGCCTTTGCACGGATGAACCATCTCCCATACAAGGAAATGTAAGCACCTTGGAAGAGATGATACAATCCCAAAGAGACCACCTCGTTTGAAATCTGAGGCGTACATCACATGCCTTCCTTCAACGAGGCTGAACATCAAAGGAAAAGCCTTCGCATGGATGATCCATGCAAGGAAGCGTGGGCACCTCGAAAGAGATGATATAGTCCCAAAAGGGACCACCTCATTTGAACTCCAAGGTGTACATCACATGCCTCCTTTCGATAAGGCTGAACGTTAAGGGAAAAGCCTTTGCATGGATAAACCATTCCCCATGAAAAAAAGCATGGGCGCCTCAGAAGAGAGGATACAATCCCAAAAGGGATCACCTCGTTTGAACTTCGAGGTGTACATCACAAGCCTCCCTTTGACGAGGCTAAACGTCAAGGGAGAAGCCCTATGTCAGTTTAAAGTTTCAGAGTTATTTGACTATGCTAGTTTATTTAAAGTCCAAAATCTAGCCAGATTGAGCATTAATGTGTTCATTCAAAGTAAAGACTCGGAGTTTAAATAATTAACGATAAGTTTATCAGTTTGAGTTCAGTCCAGTTTGAGTTCAGTTATTTAAGCTCGGTTCAGTACGAGGTCCAGACTTTAGTTTGTCAAAGTTGTTCATTATAGTTAATACACTAAGGAAGCTCATTTACATCAAAGAAAAATGACAAAATAGTAAATGGAAGGGAGTACAGAAACTTCATTAATTTCAGAGAAAAACGAGTACATTAAGAGGCCCAAGGGCATTACAAATTTTCGCTAAAGCCTAAACTACTGCTGGGGAAGTGGAGGAGCTTATGCCTCAGTAACAGGTGCATCAGTCGCCACTTCTTCCAGAGTCCCTACTACAGGAACTTCTCAGCAGCTTCCTCCACTGGGGTCTCAGGAACCTCTTCAATGAATTCTGCATTTTGCCTCTTCGCCTCGACCTCGACAGCATTCAACTTTTCGTACGAGGCCATGTTCCTCCATTGAATGTCAGATAACACTTCTTGACATTCCGGGGCTACTTTAAAGGCCCTTACACTTTGGCTCACTAATGTAGCTATGAGGTCCACCGCATCACAGGTGGACACATAGTTCTGCCATCTTTCAGTCCAAAATTTATTAAATTTTCTATAGCACCCGGACTTCAGCTGATCATCACTCCCAGCAAGGAAGTTCCTAGACTTCCCTTGGGTCCTCTCCGTTCGGCTCTTCTTAGGAGCCTCAGAAGCTGAAGGAGTTCCTTCTTTGCTTCTTCATTGGCCATCCGAGCCTACTCCTCTTTAGCAGCTTTTATTGAAGATTCCATAAGCTTTGGCTGCTGAGGACCCCCCTTTCCGGTGTGGGACACAGAAGTCCCAAAATTTGCAAAGACCCCGCTTGTGTGTACCAATTTTCTTTTCTTCTTAGGCTCCTCCACTTTCCATTTCCCTCAGTCAAAGGCCACCTGAGCCTTATTAGGAGTCTCATCCTTTACTCCCTTCTCAGCTTTTCCTTTGTTGAGGCGTTCCAACCTCGACCTTACTTCTTTCGCCCCGGAAGAGAAGGGCTTTAGAGCTTTTGTACCAGTAATGGTAGTGGCCTTAAGGATAGTGGCCATATCAGGTACTGGGTATTCCTTCTTGGCGAAGTTGTCTATAAATGTGAAGGAAAAAAGTTAGAAATTGCAAAAATGAATATAAACTTAACAGAAGTAAAGGGGCCTCTTACCCTTGGAGGCCATCAATCCAAAGTCAAGAAAGTAGCGGCTTCGGTCAATCAAGTGGGCAAAGCTTCTTTGCTTCGAAAATCATTTGTAAATATCTTCAATGACGTCCTACTCAACCTCGTGAAGTTCATAACATGAACCAAAATCTGTAAACATAAAAGAAAAATGATTAATACAATGAGGTCGGACATAAATTACAAACTAAAGGGCAAGGCACTCACGGGCTTTGTAGTACTGGGTTGGTATGGTACAAGCTGGGACAGTATCCCCCTCAACCAACTGCTACCTATCCTTGACCCAGAACTAGGACCCCTTCCATCCCTTGATGGAACAAGGAAGCCCCACTATGAAGGGAGCATGAGCCCCCTAAGGAGTAATGTAGTACCACCCCTTGGAATCGTCCTTCCCAGTGGCCCGAGCCTGAAAAATGGATTGGAAGACATGCAGAGGCATGTGCCCCAACTAACTGGCTCCACCCGTTTGGCAAAATTTGGGTGGGTGATAACATGAAGTTCCTTAGCACCACCCTAAAGAAAAGGTGCAGAGGTAGATGCACTCCTGCATTAAGCAGGAATTCACTAAAGGCCATACAGCCCGGCCTCGAAAAACAGGCTCGTTCGTGGGCATCGGGAACTAACATTTCTACGTAGTGGGGAATGCAATATGTTTCCCTAAGTTCAGCTAATTTGGAAGAAGTTATGGAAGATGGGATTTTTACAGCCCTCCCAATTCGCCTCATAATCTATAGGCTCGATCATGCTATACCAATCTCCCGACCCCCTGGACACTGACTCCTCCCCAAACCTAGCCACCGTAACAACCAAGATGCCTCGAAATCTATTAAAAATAGAAGACAATGATAAAAGAACAGAAATTAATGAAAGATTTCCGAAACGTATTTTCACGAAGAAGTTACCTAGGAAGAAGTGGGACCTAAGAATACTCGCTGGAGAACAAACTGACGCCGAAATGTTTTTGAAGATTAAAGCACTTAAGAAAGTTTGAGTGATTTTTCGCAAAGGTAAACTCTAAAATGGCATAGCTTTTGATTTTTATACGAAGCATGAATCAATCTTGGTCGTTGGATCGAGGCCAAATGGATCTGAAGCGTCCGATCCTATAACAAATCTAAGCCATAGAATTCGAAAAGTTTATCTCACCTATACCTCAGATCAATACGTGAAAACCACGTACTAGCCTCGGCACGTTACTACTTGTCATAAAAATATGCGTCCATCATTAGTCATCATTGCGCATTTAATGTGATGGCGGTACATGTATTGGAAGTTGTACCACTTAAGCTGCCTTATCTTGGTAACATGCGAAACTGTCAAATCAGTGGTGTCGATATCAAGGGTAATCAAAGTAAATGAGCCTCAACATTTCAACGTTTCACTGCCTTGGCTCTAAAAAGAAATTCAGCTATCTTCAAAGTAATGAGCATCGGCATTTCAGCATTTCACTGCCTCGGCTCCAAAACAAAATTCACCTATCTCCAAAGTAAATGAGCATCGGCATTTCAGCGTTTCACTGCCTCTGCTCCAAAACGAAATTCACCTATCTTCAAAGTAAATGAGCATTGGCATTTCAACGTTTCACTGCCTCGGCTCCAAAAACAAATTCAGCTTAAATGAGCATCGTCATTTCGTAAAGAAACCTCGGCGGTCCCGAGGCTAGTCAATTCTAAATCAAACTATCAATTCCATGCATAATATAAATATCTATGCCTGGACTGGGAGACTATGTATATGGGTCAGAAATTTTAAGGATTTTAACGAGAGTATTTCTCTGGCCATTCAAAGTCCACGAATAACATAAATAATCATACATGGACTTGGGGGACTATTGTTATGACTCGTTACTAGCATCTGCCACGTGGCACACTTCTGCCAAACTAGCGCCATGGAAGACGAGGCCCATTTTTTTTCCGAGGCTCCACCCCAACTAGTGACGGCCCACGTGCAAAGATCCTTATTTTATTATAGATATCTTATTTGAACGATCGATGTGACTTTTGTAAAAAGTGTATCTGTGTCTTGCCTTATCAATAGGATATGAGAACATTAAATGCTTAGACAAGATAGAAAGGTCAACTTGATGGCTAGGATATGATGCTTTGGCCGAAGAAAGAGACCACGTGTAATTTCATCTAAGGGTCACGATTCATTTGTGACACTATAAATACCCCTACCATGTAACAATTGAAGATTAATGCAACTTAAAACACTTGGAATAACTTATTTCATTCTCTAATCTACACTCATACTGATCGGTTACTATGATACGATCATGTCCAATTTTGGAGTGATCTTGACTGTTGATCTATCTTAACGTGTTGGATTTAGCTTGCACACGCACGAATAGACCCGACATCTGTTGGCAACATTTTTTGAGGTTAACATTTATTAATTATTTGTGAAAGGGTACGTACCGTATGGTTAATCGACCATATATAGGCTATGAAATGTGTGTATAGTTATTAAAGGCGAAGTTTATTCTTACCATAGTTTCTTTGAAGAGGACTACATTTTAATTGTACGAAAGGAATATAACTTGTACTCTATTATACTTATGTTCCCTACTTTTTATTCATCATAATCTTATCTCCATCATCTCATTAATTAGCACACTTTATCCTTGATGACGATTTCCTTTTAGAATAAGACTTATTTGTCATTCGTATTTTTGTATAAGCAATAAATAATATAATATACAAAATTATGATTAAATATTTGTCCCTTATTTTATAGAATGCTAACAATTGTTGGACGAAAATCATTATGAAAGACAGGATTTGCTAACTAATGAAATGTTATCTATATGGCATATACCATGTAATGGCAGACACCTTTGAGTCAACTTTCAATCTAATTTTTGGGTTTTGCTAAAGTTCCATCCCCTTTGACATAGGGGATGACACATTAGCCAAGTGGCACCCCCTATTGGGGGGCGCCGGGTAAGGCCGTTCAACTGAAAGAAAAAAAGGCAGAATTTTTTTCTTCTTTCCCCCTCGGGATTCTGGAGGGAGGGGGGAGGGGAAAGGCTTGGGCCTACCTATCCCGATAGGACCCCATAAAAGAACGGGAGCTGTTGAGAGGTTCCATATTGCCGAGACGAAGGGCAGCACTTCTGTACGTGATCGTAGTATGTCACGTCGTCTCGTCCCCGCTGCATCGAAGAGTACCTATGCACTATGTTCCGGTTCACTGATAAGGAAGATAGAGTTGGGGTGGGGGTCTACGATGTGATACTCAAGTATGACCCGGGGAGATACATGCTAACTATGGGTAGGAAGCAGGAACCATTATGTAAATAATTTCGGGGGGTTACAGATCTCTTATACTACCATCGATCGACAGAGCGGAACGACCAGAAAAAGAAGTTAAGTTAGAAAGCCGTATGATAGGTGGTAACTATCTTGTACGGTTCGGGGGGTAATCGGCGTACTCCGATCAGTGGGGGGAATCTTTGGCTCTATCGAACATACAGGGAATTGGAGGTAGCATTCTACCGATGTCAAGTCATGGACTGGTTTCTTCAGCCCTTTTTCTATGTGTTGGTGTTCTATATGACCGACATAAGACTCGACTTGTTAGATATTACGGAGGTTCAGTGAGCACCATGCCGAATCTCCCTACCATTTTCTTCTCTTCCACTTTGGCCAATATGAGTTCACCTGGTACTAGCAGCTTTATCGGGGAATTTCTCATCTTAGTAGGAGCTTTCCAAAGAAATAGCTTAGTAGCGACATTAGCAGCGCTTGGGATGATTTTAGGCGCGGCCTATTCCCTTTGGCTATATAATCGTGCGGTTTCTGGGAATTTAAAACCCGATTTCCTCCATAAATTCTCCGATCCAAATGGCAGAGAAGTTTCCATATTTATACCTTTTCTTGTTGGAGGGGCGACCGTCCGTTAAACTACCAAAAAAACAAGGGTAAACCAATGTGATCATGACATTGTAGGTGCTTGCGATGGGACGGATGCGACTTCCCTCAGTTGGTTTGGGTGGCATAGCCCGTTGCAGAAGTCCCCCCTTTTTTTTTCCATTTCTTTAGTCTTTAGGGAGCCAAAGCTTTACTTTACTAAACTAATAAAAAAAGGCTCGCGCTAGGCGCTTACCTTTTTTGGCTGAGCCGTCTCTTGCTGGGTGGGACCGATAGAAAGAAAGGACGGGGGGCGCATGGTACTTCTCGACCCTGTCTCCGAGGGACAGTTGAACGAGCGACTCATGAATGCTGCCGGGTTGGACGAGCCAATAACTCGAACGCGTTCGGTCTTTTTTTTGAGCAAGAATCACAGCCTTACCTTATCTTCGCCATGATACGGACTCCAAGTTCTTATGGCAGAGCACGAGGAGATTTATCATCAATATGATGATGGGAATGGAAACCAGAAGCACGACTGGGGTCTTCGTGGTCCAAGATAATCAAACCATCAGTAAGAGTAAGGTAAGCATGAGACTTTTTGGTAGTACCGGTGAACCAGATGGCCGCGGCGATGGAATCTGGGACGGAGGACTTGTAGTATCTCTCTAGATCTGGCAAAAGCGAAAGAACCCCTAACATAATTCGAATGGAGGCTGAGCCCACTCTGGCCTCGCAGGGCAGGCCCCTGTGGTTGCGAGCTGGAGCTGCCATAGCTTATGGCTAGAGCAATGGGAGGGCCCCAGCAGAGAGAAAAGTAAAGATAACGAGCGCTCCGCCCGCTTGGCGGGCGGCAGGAGCTGCGGGCAAGTGCTTGGTAGGCCAACAGCCCAGTGAACCGGGCGGGGCACTCGAAGAAAGGGGGGCACACTAAGCAAGTACGATAAATTGGCCCCGCTCCGCTTTCTTAAAAGCAAGGACCACTACGGGAGGTCAAACCAAGGACCTATGGAAGTCGGGGCTCGTCCCCGGTCAATATTGGATCAAACAATAGGGGGCCGTAGCGCTGACCCTTTTTTTATTGATTCAATACAATAGGGGAAAAGATCGTACAGTTCCCTACCGAGACAAACTCTCAACGGATCCTCTGCGCGCTGGGCATACCTCTTCCGTGCGTCTTTCTCGTGGAGGGAACAGAAGAACAGGGAAAGACCCGGCCGACCGGCCCAGGGCTCGAGGGCGAGCTTTATTTATTTAAGAGAGAATGGGAAGTGAATCGAAAGGCTTCCGTTTCCGTTCTTGGTTTGGGGGCTTTCGGGCCCTCTCGATCTTTTTCGTAGTTGAGAAGGGGGAAGGAGTCTAAATCAATGAACATTAATGAACCATCATTGATGGACGTTGCACATGACACGATCAATTCGACTCAAGGTCCGGCGCTAATAGAAGTTGCTTACTTTCCTAGTAGCGAAGGAAAAGGGCAGGGCTTTTTTCGTAGTAATAGTGGGCGGGTCTCATGAGATCTATGCCGGCCGTCGGAATCAAACGAAGGTCGAAGGACCATTCGATTCATTAAGGGGCATAGCGGCGCCCTCGCCTGGCGCCATTCCCGGACCTAGCAGCAGACGGGCGGGCCGTGCCTGAATTCAGACCGGACCAGACTCTTCTTTGTTTGAGCTGCTCCCACGCACGCAGACCGGAAGATCTCACTTGTCCTGGACTGGACAAGTACGTAGAGATCTTCGTGGGACCGTGGAGGGAGTCTCAATCGGTCTTTTCTAGGATTCCTTATCACGCCACACATGGAGATTTTTCCATTGATAGATAAGAGGCCCCCCCTTGAACAANTGATGTCAAAATAATTGGTCCCATCTCTCCCCAAACCTAACTTGGTAATATTAGAGTATCTCCAAGAGACTATTTAAATATGAGATGATTTCTATTTTAAAGAGTCAATAATTAAAATTATCTTCAATGGACTCTTTAAACATGAGATGTTATTTATTTTAAAGAGTCAATATGCCAAACTCACTCTTTATAATTAAATGCATTCAAAAAGTTTCAATTTTCAATGTAGGAAAGCAATAAAATAATCTAAAGAAAAGTTAGTTAAAATAAAAGATAAAGAAAATAATAAATATTTTTTGGAATTAGTGAAATTAAATGTTAAATACAAAGAGCTTGTTGAAGTACTTCAAAATTTTAACTATTTAAATTTATAGATGCTCTCCAAATAATAGAATGCTCTCATATGGCTTTCTGTATTAAAAGGCGCGATAACTTTTCAGAGCTCTCCTTCTGCTCATTTCTCTTTTTAGTTAGAATTTAAAAATAAAATAAATTCAACAAAAATGAAAAATCCAACCTAACCAAATTCAATCTACGAAGATAAATTTTTTGCTGCCCACGAATCAAACATTATTAATTTAGAATATTTATAAGTTTGAGAATTATACTTTCATTGAAAAATACATACGAAGTTCTTAAATTTTCAAGGTATGTCAATCATTAAAATAATATTTTAAATAGGACAAGTCCTATTCTGTCTAGGTTCGTAAAGTTTGATACTTGTTCTCTAGGCCTTTTAGCCCCACTCGGAATCTCATTTTTAGAGAATAGTGATTTTTTTAGAGAATGTGTGATTAAAAAATATGTAAAAGTTTTGAGATTACGTGTAAAACTATTTTATTGGGAGAATGTGTAATTTAAAGTAAGTAAAAATAAAAATTTAATAAAGGAGCTCAAACATGTACTTAGGACCTTGCTTTTAAATAATGAACCATCGATTCATAAACATTGATTTAGTTGAGGAAACAAATGGGAACAATAGGAAAAGAAAATCTTCGTAAAAATATTCCTACTGGGAAGTCAAAATGGGTGGGTCGAGCCGACCCACTCCACATGTTACCGGGTGTGATTCAAACTTATTGTGAGTTTAAATAGTCCTTCAATTAAGATTTTGATAGATTTCAAAATATAATAAATTCTGATGAATTTTTTAGATTTGGATTAATTTTACAAATTCATAAGAATCTCATCAAATATCTTAAAATTTCAAAAGATATGGTTATATGTATTTTCAAACTTGAAATCCATCAAAAAAATTTAAAATCCCTCTATTGATGGAATTTTTATAAATTTACTCACTATTGAGGATACCTAAATTTTAACAGATTTATTTGAATTTCATTAAAATTTCAATTGGAGATATCTAGATTTTAATAATTAAAATCTCAATTGAGAACACCTAAATTTAGAAGAAGAAAAAAAATTAAAATCTCAATTGAGTTAGACTCAAACCATCTTTCAACTCGGGTCGAACTATCCTACCTATCTACTAATATTGTTATTTTTTATGACGACGATCTATACATTTTGAAGTGATTCATTATCAATTACGCTGCGTCAATCATGGCGTGGATCTAGCCATACCAACTTTTGTGAGGGCCCCCTTGATTGGATTCCATTAGAACCATCTATCAGTTGTCCCTTTTTTTGTCTCTCTATATTATAATAGATATATCTTAGTGAAATTTCTATAATAGTTAATATGTTATAATGTCAAATATAATTGGATTTCCTGCCGGCCAAGAGAAATTTAACTTTTCATTTTCGAGTCAAAATTTTATATTAAACTTCCTCGTCTAAAAATAATAAATTCTATAAAATAATAAATTGATATATTGATACATTTAAACAAAAGACAAGTGTTTCATAAAATTTGACTAATATTTTATGAACTTCATTATTATCGTATTATATTTACAATTTCTTAGAAATGACCAAAATAAAAATAGCCAAATATATCATTCATACAATACTATACTTTTAGACGCGTGACTCTTTAGTCATTCTGACAATCTATCATTTTTCATAAAAATAACCAAATCTATTGAAATTTAAATTCGCTTAATAGCTCTACATGTCAGTAGAAAAACATTTCACCTAATCATTTTATTTTTGAACTTAAAACAAAACATTATTACCTTTCGAAAGGCTACAACTTTTTGACAAATAACACGTTCAAACCTATATAGTGCATTTGAGGTTGCATTTTTAATGATAATGTTCTCCTTCTTCCGTTCATATTCACTAAGTTATTTTGCCTCAATTCTATAATGTTTTTTTCATCGAGTTTGGTTACAAGACTCGTTAATTTTACTAATGGTCACTGAAATATACTTGAAATTATAAAATTATCATTAAAGTATGTTTCTTATTCATATTGTCATCAAAGTAAATAACGATTTTACTGATGGTCAATCGACTAGTAAAAGTAAGGGAAAATTGTAACAATTTTTTTGCAAATATCTTCTTAACCTTCAAGTCTTGACATCACATTCCTCAACTTTTCATTAATATAATAGAGAGGTCATTGTAGTTGGAATCTATCTAATTAAATGTTAAATAGGCATTAAATGGCACTTGACGTATATTCTTTTGCTAAATAATAATATACTCATGTTTATAGGTTAGAATAAAACAAAATAAAAACATAATTATCAAATAGAGTTTATAAGTCTCACAAAAAATAATGGACAATCATTGCCCTCCCAAACATATCACAAATACGTTGATTTCCTTGTGTAGTTATCATTGTAGTGTGGATATTGGGGAAGGCAAAGAGTTTCTTTGTTTTAAAATTTTATCTATCTACTTTACTTGTTTTAATTAAAATTAAGTATCGATTTGTTTGCCGTTTACAAAGTTAGACTCGTGCATTGTACATGCCAATCTGACGTTTGTTTAGCAAGATTTACTCTTCACTTCAAGGTCCTAGTTTGTGTTATGTTAATAGAAAGTTAGCACATTTCATAAAAGTTAAAGAGACCTCGATGGAATTTCCCCTAAAAGTAACGTAAATATGAGTGAGAAATAGTGAAATCAAGTCACCATCGGTGACTCTATTATTGACTTTAGTCACCATATGAGTAAGATAAATACTTCAATGGCCGTTAGTGAAATTAACACCACAATTTAGTCCAAGAGTGCTATTGAGGTCGTATTCTTTAAGAAGAAAAACACGTTCTACTCTAAAACAATTGCTGAAACTTTTATCTTATGGCACCATGAAAACTCATTGATACCCTGCTTGGTAACCATTCTTTCAAAAAAGAAAAATTTTCTCATACTCATTTTTCACTCCACATTTTCACAATAAAATATTTTTCACGTAAACTTAAATTTTTTTTTTCTACTTTTTAAGCACACATTCTTCAAAATATTACTACTCCAAAACTCTTTCTTCCCAAAAAATGCAAAAGAATGGCCGTCAAATAGGGTTAACCATGAGTTTCACTTTATTTAGCCCTTATTTTGTTTTGATAAAAATAATTTTTTAATAGATTTTGATAGAACCTAATAAAATGTATGGCTAAAAAGTTGATAAAATTTTGGATCTTATGAAATATATAGTTGAAATGAGTTTGAGAAAAATGAGATTTATATACATGGTTTCTGCAAGAACAAATCTTATACAAAATTGCTCCTACATTCCTCATTCATTACGAATAACTAAATGATTTTGAAAAAGAAATGAACGTTTAAAGTTGGAGTTATGAGTTTTTGTCCCGACCAACTATAAAAACAACACTTCAACGTAAAGATTATTTCAAAATAGATAAAAGATGTTTCACAAACTTTTTAAGTAAGAAGACGAATATTCTAGACAATCATTTTTTTGTGCATAGGGGTGTCAACGAGTCGAAACTCGAAACTCGGGCTCGGTTTGAGGAAAAATGGTTTATGCTTTGTTTTGCCCGAGTCGAGCAAAAGCTCGACTAGAAAATTTAGGTTCGATCAGAGCTTTCAACTAGAACCTTAGGGAGCTGAGTCGGCTCGATTTTTTTTTTTAATTCATTATAAATCTAAAAATAAATTTAATGAATTTAAAAATAAATGCTCGAAGAGGATTTTTCAAATAAATTTCTCAAGAAAGCAATATTATAGTTGTTATAATGAATGCAAAGAGAAGTGATATTATAAGTAAAATTCGTGACAAATCTAATTTTCTTAAAGAATTTAAAATTAGTGCAATTTATACGTATTATAAATAATAACTAAATATTAAAGTATAAAAAATACATCTAAAATTTAAAAAACTTTTTAAAAAATTTTAAAAAAATAAAAAACAAATACATGCATTTACACAGGCAGCTGTGACCGATGACGGCTACTGCGTTCCAGGCAACTGTCAGCTACCTGCCAGGCAGTTGTATTTTTTTGTTTTTTTTAAGACTCAAGCCAGCTCGTCATGGGCTAAAAATGGCCCGTGACACGGGTAGGTGACGAGCCACGGGCTAGCTCGGGCTCGAATCGACGCCCCAAAATGGGGCTCGGCCCGAACCTCGACTCAATCCCACCGAGTTACGAGTCGTCCAAACGGACGAACCATACTTACATCCCTATTTGTGCATACTAAATAAGTATAGGGACCTATTGCTACCTATGGCTAATGCTATCCTTCTCTCCAACAAAATTGGGAACACAAAACTACAAGAGGATGTAACAAATTTCTACAAAATAGATGTATACGTGCAAGTCATGAAGTGGAATCATGGAATTCTACCTGTCAACCAGATTGTGACATTTCTCAATGAAACATTTAATGCTTTACACAGTTTTGTCTGCCGACGCCTATGCAGTTAAGGTTTGACATATAATATTATAGCATCTACCAATTGGCATCTTTAGTCTCTATTACAATTATTATTTCAAAACTTTTTTTCTATCTACTAATTTTAAACTGCACATTTACATAATAAAAAATTAGGCACGTAAGCCCAACGCTTTTCCATACTTTTTAACTATACATTCTCCAGAAAATTACTATTCAAAAACTCAATTTTACTTAAATAATGATTGTCAAACAATGACTTGGTAAACTCGACTAAGTTAACTTAGTTTACTCTAGTATGACAATATTTAATCCAACAACCAGTCTAAATACAAGTCATTTAGGGTTATGGTAGTCACGTTCAAGAAACCCCACATTAGAAAAATATAGAATAAAGACAAAAAAAACGAAGAAAATGATACCCATGATCTTATCAAATGTCTAATGAAACATTATTGAAAATAGAAGACAAATCCAGTACATGTCCTCCACAAACCGCACACTATAAATTTCTTCTCTCCGAAAAACCCACCAGTTCATAGACACAAAAATTCATCGAGATTGTTGGCTGAAATCAATACAAGAATGCCAGGATTGTGCATGAGTGGAGCTGCGATCCGTGTTCGTGTCCGTTCGCCATCTGTGATGTATAAGAAGAGCGCAAGTTTTATCGAGAGTCGAGAGAACTCCGATGCTTCTAGTGAAGTTAATGAATTGAATTTCAATAATTATTTCTCAAATTCGGAATTTGAATGTGGAAATAGAGTGATTGTCGTGGTCGATTCGAGCCCGGAAGCTATAAATGCTCTAGAATGGGCACTCTTTCATACTGTTCAAGCAAAGGATACAATTATTCTCTTGCATGTTACCAAAAAGGGTAATTTATTTTTTTGCAATATTTTCTTGATCAGGAAAAACGTCGGGAAATTTTAGTCACAGTTCCCAAATTACCCCTCGGAGACCGACCAAGTGGTCCGATCGAGGGGCATAGTTTGGAGATCGTGACAGCAAATTTATTAATTTTATGATGAAAATTTTATATGCATGATGAAATTTTTGTTTTACAGATGAAAACTATGATGGAGATGTTAATCAAAAGGCATATGAACTTCTTCATTCTATGAAAAATATATGTCAATTAAGAAGACCTGAGGTGAGCAAATTATCTTCTTCATTCTTTGAAAAATATATATCGACTTAATATTTATTTTATTTTATTTCTTTCAATAAAAAGTTCCTCGAGCTATGTTGCGTTTTAGTAGAAGACGACCATAAAAACAACTTAGATTTTTATAAAAAATTTGTATGACAAGTCTTTTCAAATTAATCTTTTACGTAAATTATTTTTCAGTAAAAAAAAAAAACCAAGTCTTATCCTTTTGATTTAATTTGTTCTATGATGAATTAGGTGCACGTGGAGATGGTGATTCGAGAAGGCAAGGAAAAGGGAGAACTAATAGTCGAAGAAGCTAAGCATAGACGGGTTTCACTACTGGTTTTGGGACAGCGAAAACGCTCAATAATTTGGAGATTACAGAGATTTTGGTCGATAAAGAATAATAGGGTCGTGGATTACTGCATTCAAAATGCTAATTGCATGACAATTGCAGTGAGAAGGAAGAACAAGAAATATGGAGGATATTTGATTACTACTAAAAGTCACAAAAAATTCTGGCTTTTGGCTTAATTTTTCACTTTGTTTTAATTTTATAATGGAATTATGAATGTGGAAGTAAAGAGTACGAATGTCATTCAAATTTTCATAATTGTGCCTTATTGGTTGAGGTTGGGGGATTATTTAATTTTAATGCATAAATAAAGAGTATATCGAAGTTAATAGTAATCTTATTCCAATGAAATCGCCTTTTGGAGAATTATGAGCAAAAAAATTGAGAGAGAAGAATCTTGACATTCATTTTTATAAAATGCAACTTCGAATTCCCTTACTGTAGTATTGTACGTGATTGTTCATCTAACATTTACAAATTATTGTGTTGTTTTGTATCGTTCGTTGGATGAGAGGAACAACGCGTGAGTATTTCAATTCCACACTTATTAGGTCATGTCCTTTCTATAAAACTTGAGGTGCTAAACCCTTTTCAAGAATGAACTATGTAGCTTTCATTATTGAAATTTTGAAGCAAATCACAATGAAAGTTACAATTAATGCATTTTAACACTCTTTTGTGGACTCTCATTAATCAACATGACAATCTGTAGGTCCACTATTAAAATGACAATTATTGCCCCTGTAATTTTGGTGGTGGGGGGGGTGGGGGGTGCAAGAGAGAAGAATGCTAGTAAAATAGAAAAATGTGCCATTGTGCTAAAACAAAATCTATTTAGTGTGAAAAAACCTTTATATGTCCAATTTAGTGTTATTTCTGTCGATGTTTTCCTTTATTATTTTGCAAAAAAAGGTAAACCAATAATTATGAGAACAATTCACAAATACATTAAAAATTAATTTAAAACTTACTTTTAAATATTTTTTATTAAAAAAATACTATTTTTAACGGTTATATACTGGTCTTTCGGACATGAGGCGGTCTACCCACACCCTTTCGATCTGTTAGAAAATTTTGCGTTTTGAACTCTATAGTTATTCTCACTCTTTTTATTCTTTAGATCATTCTTTAATAGCATTAAAATAGGAATATTTAAGCAAAACTCCTTGAGTTTACATCTATTTAATTCATTAAACATTTACTTTGAAAAAATTTTATTGATTGAATCAACTTTTGAAAATCATCTTTTTCATTAAAGTTTTCTCATCTAACACTTGAGTTTCATTTATTGCAATTCATTAAAGTATTAGTTTCTGTCAATTCATTTTCAATTTTTTTGGGCACTTTGTTAAATTCTCGCGCATTTAGTTAAAGAAAAAGTGTCCAGTCCGAATTTCAGAAACACTTACTTAAATTTATCCTTGATGTTTCCATTCAAAGTTCAAATCTCTAATTCTTGAATCATTATAGAGTTATTTTCTTTATTCAATTCTTTGTTTGAACTCCGCAATGGTTGAATTTTGATTGAGATCGAATTAACTTTTTGAAACACTTGCAAGGAAGTATTGAGTGAAAAAAAGGCAGAGTGGTGAGAAAATAGAGGAAAAAAGTCAAATTGAGTGATATATGAGTGTACACGTGAGGCAAATATTAATCTAGATTTAGGATGTCTGATAGAGACTATTCTACTTCAAACGGAAAAAATAGTCGAGACATCATGACAAAGGAGAAGATACGATGATTTGAAAGGTTGTTTGGTAAAATAGGAGATAGAATGGATATGCAAGAGCCGTGGATGGAGAGGCAAGACACATTGCTTGCTAATTTGAGTATGGAACAACCTAGAGAATTTTCTAACACAAGAAATTAAGGTAGGCGAGATCGTAGAGTGGATATTTGTGGTGAAAATGAAGCGAGTAGTGGGATTGATGATGATGTTTTGGTGGAGGCTGAAATAGGAAGGATGCAGAATAGAGAAGATAGGTATGATAGGAGGCATAGAAATTATTTGGAGATAGAGTTGATAGAAATATGGGCAATATTAAAATAACAATTCCTTCATTCAAAGGAAGAAGTGACACAGATGCATATTTGGAGTGAGAAAAGAAGATAGAGCTTATATTTGATTGTCATGACTACTCGGACGAGAAAAAGATAAAACTTGCTATCGTTGAATTTACTGATTATGCTATCATTTGGTGAGATCAAATAGCAACATCTAGGAGGAGGAATCATGAGAAGCCTATTAAAATATTGGGAGAATTGAAGGCTATCATGAAGAAGAGGTTTGTTGATAATCATTCCTATCGAGATCTTTATCAAAAATTACAAAGCCTTTATCAAGGATCTAAGAGTGTGGAGGATTATCACAAGGAGATAGAGATTTTCTTGACTAGAGTGAATGTTGAAGAGGATCGAGAGGCCACCATGGTACGATTTTTGAATGATTTGAATAGGGAGGTAGCTAATGTAATAGAATTATAACATTATGTGGAGTTGAAAGACATGCTACATGTAGCAATGAAGGACAAGAGATAGTTGAAAAAGAAGAGAACAGCTAGATATCTCAGGTTCTTCAGGTTCTAACTTCTCTTGAAAATCGTAGTGGGGCGATAATAGAGGTAATGGGACTATTTCGAATAGTAAGACCGAACATCCAAGGGGAAAGGAGGAAGTTGCTAGTAAAATTACACCCAAAACGGATTCCCAACCTTTTAGGATTTGGGATATCAAATGATTTAGGTGTTTGGGATTATGACACATTACTTCTCAATGTCCAAACAAAAGGGCAATTATTTTGCATGATA
>CAIGRB010127639.1:1128-16680 GCA_903798255.1 Fraxinus quadrangulata | reverse complement strand
AAAAAAAAACCCATTAAAATCGATTTTTAAACTAATAGAAGAAACTTCAAAACCAAGGTTAGGAAAGCTTTCTTCTGAATCAAGTGTTTCAGAAGAACTATAAAAACAATTTTCTAAAATACCTATATTAAAGAATGTTAATGTTATTCTATTGAAGAATTAGAAAGTCAATTTCAAGAAGAGGAATCTTCTAAAGTTAATAGATTGAAAGGTCAAAATTCAAAAATTCCTAATCAATTATTAGTCAAGGCCTTCCTTCCCTGATATGCAATATGAGGAAAAAAGGAAACCTCAAACCTCCTATAATGGAGATGAGATTATTTAATGGAATATTGTTGGAATGATTGAATATCAAATTATTCAGGTTGTTAAAAATATTGCCATGTTCAACTCTTTTTATCTCTGTCAAGATATTACATACTACTGTAGAAGTTATTTTCAATAATATTTTAATTGGCCTTACACGACAACTAAAAGGTTGGTGGACTAATTAAAGGTTGAACCCCAACCTTACCTTAACCAAGAAGCATGCGATGAGGTAACTAACGCTAGTAAAACAATGGTCAAAATAACAGCTTATTAAGATTCTTGTTTTCTGTTATCAAGCATTTCATTGGAAGCCCTACTTCTTTACAAGAAAGATCCTTTGCAGTTTTGATGAATTTAACATGTCCAGAGCTTCATGATTTTTAATGGTACAAAGATATCTTCCTCACTAAAATTATGATAAGGGAAGATTGCTTTCAAGCATTTTGGAAAGAAATTTTTATTTCTTGATTTTCTAAACTCTTTGCTGAAAGAGTTAGAATTGCATTAAAAAATCAAAACAAAGATACCATTCCATATGCCTCCTTAACTTATGGTGAAATAATTATTCTCATCAATAAAGAATAATTAGCATTATGTAATGATATGAAACTCAAGTCAAAACTCAAAAGTGAATAATAAAAGTTTCAAAAGATGTACTGCAAAAAAATGTAAAGAATTTTATTTCAAAGCAAATCTTTGCAAAGAGCAATCTATCTTGTCATGTTTTGATTTTGAAATCCAATTTTTATCAGAATAATATAATGTTTAATCATTTTTCTTACAAGAGAATTCTTACAAGGTAAGGTTCAAAGTTCTATAAATAGAGAGATAATTCAAGAGAAAAAAGAAAGAGAGTAGAAAAAGAGAGAACAATTGTCAAAGAAGCATGAAGATTTCTATTGATCAATTTCTATTACAAAGTGCTGACTCAAGGACAATTTCAATTTCAATTTCATCACGAAAAATGCTCAAGCATCAAGACTACTAATACCCTCAAACGATCAAGCATTTTCAAGCCAATTCCAAATTTCAAATACCTTTCAAGTATAAGGAAATATTCCTAAACCAAGAAAATCCGTTTCAAAATTATCAAAGACTTCCATTCAAACCAATCAAGCCTTCTGATATGTCCTCTAAAATCTTCTCATAATCCTCAGCTAAAAAATTTCAAAAAAGCTGTTGAAAAAGGAATGGAAAAATTGCTTGTCTTAAATGTATCACAACAAGCTCCTTCAAAATTTCAATATCATACCAACGATATTTCTTTATCAGCAATTGACTTAGAAAAATCCGGGTCAACCAAATATGTGTGGGAAAATATTAGAGAATCAAACCAAACCGAATGCCTGTGTATTCACAGTTTCCTTAAATTGAATTCGCCACCTCACTGGAGTGCAAGAGGTTTTGATCGGTGTTCGATTCCCAAGATACAATCGGTTGTCAGTTCACGCTGCACTACGTTAACCGCCTACGAACTAGTTGTGATATACTCTCTCTCTCTCAAAGTAAACATGAAAAAGAAGAACTTTAAAATTGGAAAGAAAGAGTTTGAAGCAGGAAGGAATAAGCTTGTATTCACTTGTGTGTTTTTCCAATCTTGAGATCTCCTATTTATACCAATCGAGGAAGAGCCTGCTCATTAATCCAAAAGGAGTTAGGAAGTTGAACGAGCTCTACTCATTGAATAAAGGAGTTAGGAAGTTGAACAGATTAATCCAATTGAATAAAGGAGTTAGGAAGTTGAACGGATATTAGCATTTTTCATTTTCATTCAAAATTTTCATTTTCATTCAATATCATTTTCCAACAATCCCCCACATGAATGATAATTTGGAAAACAAAGACTAAAGAGAGTAAAACAAATCAATCCTGCATAGGATAGGTAGCATTTAGCTTTGAACCTTCCCTTGTGAAACCTATCGGGAATTACTAGCAAACCAGTGGATCTGATGCCTTGAACTGTTTCGCTATTTGTGTAAACCAAGATAATAGATCTCACACAGGACCATTCTAGACACATCATAGTTCTCACTGTTGTGTTCTTTTTTACCATGAACACATCACCTGGTTGTGCAAGTGTTTTTCAAGGATGTAGCCTTCCCAATCCTTATAAAAGCGACCCCACTTCACACTCACATAGGTAACCTCTTAACTCAACGTTTTACAACAACGCTTAAGGGTCATTAAAAGCGTAGCTTAACCTGCATCTTTCAATCACTGTGAGCACCATAGGAATAAGCAGAAGGAGAACCTTCTCAGTGATTTACACAGATAAACATCGTTTAGTTGTCCCTTTGAACCTAGATCCCAGGATCTCCATTCAGCTAGGTTGGGTTTCCGCCATGATACCTTTCAACGTCATAGGTTGCAAGCCCATTCCCCTCGATGCTTTTTCAACTAGCTCTCGAGTTAATCCTTTGGTTAGTAGATTTGCAATATTATCCTTTGACTTCACGTAGTCCAGAGTGATAATACCTTGTGAGAGTAGTTGTCGAATGGTATTATGTCGTCTTTGAATATGTCGAGACTTACCATTGTACATATTACTCTATGCCCTGCCAATTGCTGATTGATTATCGCAATAAACACAAATTGCAGGCACAGGCTTTGACCATATTGGAATATCCTCAAAAAACTGGCGAAGCCACTCTGCTTCTTCAGCTGCTTTGTCCAAAGCGATGAACTCTGATTCCATTGTATATCTTGCGATGCAAGTTTGTTTGGACAATTTCCAAGAGATAGCTATACCACCAAGAGTGAAGACATATCCACTAGTAGATTTTGAATCTGGCATATCTGATATCCAATTTGCATCAGCATACCATTCGATTACTGCAGAGTATCTAGAATAATGCAGTCCAAAATCACGAGTGTACTTCAAATAATGTAACACCCTGAAAATGGCTCTCCAGTGGATAGCACCTGGGTTACTCGTGTAGCGACTCGATCTGCTGAGTATGCTATATCCGGTCTCGTACAAGTCATTAAATACATTAAACTCCATATTATCCGAGAATATTCTAACTGTGATACACCATCACTAGTGTTCTTGGATAAATGGAGACTCAAATCCACTGGAGTCCTGGCAACAGTGGTATTTGACTTGTTGAACTTGTCTAGTAGCTTATCAATGTAATGAGATTGAGATAACACAAGTCCATTTGGTGTTTGAGTGATTTTACTCCCAAAATGACATCTGCAAGACCTATATCTTTCATGTCAAACTTTGGGTTTAAAATATTCTTAGTAACTTTGATAATCTCGTCAGAGTTACTAACAATGAGCATGTCGTCGATGTATAGACATAAGTATGACATATCCATCATTAGTGTCTTTGGCATATACACACTTGTCGCACTCGTTGATTCTAAAACCACTAGAAAGCATAGCATTATCAAATTTCTCATGCCATTGCTTCGGTTCTTGCTTTAAACCATAAAGCGATTTAACCAGTTTACAGACTTTCCTTTCTTGACATAGAGCTGAAAACCCCTCTGGTTGCTCCATGTAGAATTCTTCATTCAGATTTCAATTTAGGAAAGCTGTTTTAACATCCATTTGATGTATTTCCATCGCAAGGCTGCAATAGCAATTATCATCCGGATAGAAGTTATTCTCGACATAGGAGAATAAGTATCAAAGTAATCTAAGCCTTCTTTTTGCTTATAACCTTTGATTACTAGCCGAGCTTTATATTTATCAATGGAACCATCCGCTTTCATCTTCTTCTTGAAGATCCACTTGTAGCCCAAAGGCTTACAGCCCGGTGGAAGATCTACTAATTCCCAGGTATGACTCTGTAGGATAGAATCGATTTCACTCTTGATGGCTTCTTTCCACATATGACCATCTGGAGAAGATATAGCTTCTTTATAGCTTTGAGGATCATTCTCCATCAAATATGTGAGAAAATCAGGGCCAAACGTCTTAGAATTTTTGGTCCTTTTGCTCCGTCTAAACTCATCCTTACCTTTTTCACCTGGATCTTTACTGCTGCCAGAAGCAAAAGATTCTATAGTCCATTTAATATGAGTTAACTATTTAGGGGATTTGCTTTTAAGCAAGTACACATAACAATATCTCATGCTATCGTCGACAAAAGTAATAAAGTACTTATTTTCGCCTTTTGTTTGGACAAATTTTAAGTCACACACATCATTGTGGACTAGTCCCAATGGCTCGGTACTTATTTCAATACTATGAAACGAAGACCTAGTAAGCTTAGCCTCAACACATGTTTCACATTTATGATTTGAATCAATTTGAAACCTAGGCAAGTAGTTTAGTTTGCTTAGTCTACGTAATACATTGTAATTTACGTGACCTAATCTACCATGCCATAGATTCGGAGACTCAAGCAAGTAAACAGAAGGAGTTTTCTCATTATTCATAACAGTTGGGGTTACAAAAATTACATTCAATTTAAACAGGCCATCAGTCATATAGAATTTCCCAACATAAACTCCTATTTTGGTAATCACCAGCTTGTCCGCCTCAAAGACCATGCGAAAAACATTCTTACTCAGAAGAGACCCAGTGACCAGATTCTTGCGAATCTCTAGCACGTACAGCACATTAGTCAGAGTAAGCTCTCTGCCATAGGTCATCTTCAGGATCACCTTGCCTTTACCAAGCACTTTAGAAGTTGCAGAGTTTCCATAAACAACTTTTCACCATTTATAACTGGTGCAAAAATAGTGAACATGCTCCTGTTGGAGCAAACATGACAAGTTACTTCAGTGTCCAGCCACCATTCCTTAGGGTTAGACCCCACCAGGTTAACCTCACTAACCACCGCCGTGAGATTTAGGTCAGACATCTCATCTGAAAGACAATCTCTCTCATTTCCAACCAGATTAGCCTGAGGACTCTGTTTGTTATCCTTCCGAGGCTGACGACAGTCTGCTGATCGATGCCCAACTTTGTCACAATTGAAGCACTTTTCATTGAGCTGGAACTTAGGCTTCTTTCCTACCCCACTGGTAGGCTTCAACTGAGTCCCTTTCGTGGTCTATTTTTTATCTTTCCAATTTCCGTTACCATGCTTGGATTTAAAGGAATGACCTTTCTTGGTACTAGAACTCTGGTCGTGCTCCAATACATTAGCCTTCTTAGAGTAAGAATTTCCTGACTTATGTTCAGCTAGTTTGTTATCTTTCTCAATGCGTAGCTTGATAATTAAATCTTCGAAAGACATCTCTTTCCTCTTATGCTGCAAATAGCTTTTGAAATCCTTTCACTGAGGAGGTAGCTTGTGAATAGCAGTAGCCACCTGTAGAAATTCTGACATGATCAGACCCTCAGCATGCATTTCTTGTAAAAGCACTTGATACTCATGTACTTGGCTTACCACTGAACGTGAATCAACCATTTCGAAGTCCATGCACCGACTGGCCAAGAATTTCTTAGACCCAACATCCTCGGACTTGTACTTCTTTTCTAAGGACTCCCAAAGCTCCTTAGCAGACTTCTTTGCCACATACACGTGATACAGAGAATTCTTTAGGCCATCCAAGACATAGTTGTGACACAAAAAATCAGCACTTTTCCATGCATCCCAAGCCGCACGCCTATGCATATCAGTGTCGTTTTCAGCCATGACAGGGTCATCTTCGGTAAGGAAACATGCAAGGCCCAAAGTAGTAAGATAAAAAATTATCTTATTTTACCATGTCTTAAAATCAGTACCAGCAAACTTATTCGGTCGAATTGCATGATTCACCGAAAATGGAGCCATAAACGATACCGAGCCCCCAGCCCTAGGTATTGGCAAAGGTATTGTACCAAACTGGATTGCCGAGGCCGTAGCCATAGGCAAAGTTGGGTTCACTCCAACATGAGGAAACCCATCGCCAATTATCCCGTCAATGGGAGGAATGCCAGTCGTGGTCTCCATAGAGTCAACTATGGTCATTGCAGGATTTGGTACACCGGTACCAACAGTGTTGCTTTCGTATTTCACATCATCATTTCCATGTGATACCATAGAATAGAATTTTTGATTTAAGCTTGTGGGAAAATATTAGAAAATCAAACCAAACCGAAGGCCTGTGTATTCACAGTTTCCTTAAATCGAATTCGCCGCCTTACTGGAGTACAAGAGGTTTTGATCGGTGTTCGATTCCCAGGATACAATCGGTTGTCGGTTCACGCTGTACTACATTAACCACCTACGAACTAGCTGTGATATACTCTATCTCTCAAAGTAAACAGGAAAAAGAAGAACTTTAAAATTGGAAAGAAGGAGTTTGAAGCAAGAAGGAATAAGCTTGTATTCACTTGTGTGTTTTTCCAATCTTGAGATCTCCTATTTATACCAATCGAGGAAGAGCCTACTCATTAATCCAAAAGGAGTTAGGAAGTTGAACGAGCTCTACTCATTGAATAAAGGAGTTAGGAAGTTGAACGGAATTCATTCAATATCATTTTCTAACAATATGCACCTCTTGATGAATGCATTTCAATTAATTTTCCACAAGGATTTTACTACATGCATGATGATGTTAGGAAACCAAGGGCTTATTATGAGTTCATTCTTAAGTATACTTATTTCGTTGAGATAACTCATAAACCAACTCCTAAAGAAATCAATTTTTCAGAATTAAAGATTCTCAATGAGTTGGGAAAAAACTCATGGGAATTCAAAAAATTCTCAATGTTTTAGAAAAAATTTCTCCCTCAAAATTCAATTATTTTGATTATCAATGTGCATAGTTCAATGTATTAGACTAGTCTCCCACTCCTTGTTTATAATGTTTAATCACAAGTGCCGTCAATTTTTTTCCAAAATGGTTTCAAAATTAGTTCATATATTTTGGAATTGAGGAGGAGATCCTTCTCAAGGTTTTTAAAATTTCCAAAAGAATGGATCTAAATTTCTTTAGAATTAGGAATGGTAAATCTTTCAATTCTCAAGAATATTTGAAGTATCTAGGATTATGTGATGGGATTTTAATGATAAAATTGACACAGAATCAAATTATGCTCCAAAACATATTGTTCGACGAATCAAAGATTAAATGGTGGGAAACGTTTACAAAAATAAATGCCTACCCCAAACCAGTTTAAGCATGGCTCAAAAATTGCGGGCATAACCAAGACAAGGCAGCTAAAGCAACCTCAAAAACTCAAGAAAACAAGTTGGTTTCTTAACTAAAAAAACAAATTAATGTCAATGTTAGCTCGATGCAAGGATTTAAAAGAGTTTGCACATTTAGCACAACAATGAGCTGTATTAGCAGAAACAACGTCAAATACTTCAAAAACCACAAATCAATTTCAAGTTTCAAGTCAGAGATTGAAAACTATGCCCAAGAAAACGTGGATGATTGTTATGAATAAACATCGATGATTTCGTTGATGACCCATAATTGTAATATATTCAAGATTCAATGTAAAACCAAAATAAAATTATAATTTTCATGTGGTTCTTTTTTTCAAAGCAGGCGGTCCAAAATTACTGTAAAGTGGTCCTTCAAGATTCTTTTCATGAAAAAGGAAAATAGTTTTTCTTTAAAGATTCAAATGAAATTGATAATTTTCCTTCAAAATAACCGATCTTCTTTATCGTAATAATCTTTGAGTCGTTGACTGTTCGCCTTAAATATGGTTCCGTCCTTGCTTATCAATTCCACTGAACCAAAGGAGAACACCTTATGGACTATGAATGGGCCCGACCACCGTGATCGCAGTTTGCTCGAAAAAAGTATCAAGCGAGAATTGAACAGAAGAACCCGTTCTCCTGGTTTGAATTCACTCCGTAAGATCCTCTTATCGTGCCACAACTTTGTTCGCTCCTCGTATAATTTCGCATTTTCATATGCTTCATTTCGAAATTCATCAAGCTTGTCAAGCTGAACCAAGCGTTGTATACTCGCTACTGTCATATCCATGTTCAATTTCTTCACAACCCAATATGCTCGATGCTCCAATTCGACTGGAAGGTGACATACTTTTCCAAATACCAAACGATAAGGTAACATTCCGATTTGTGTTTTGAAAGTTGTTCGATATGCCCACAGTGCTTCGTTAAGTTTATGAGCACGGTCATTGCGGTTGGTGTTCACTGTTTTCTCCAATATCTGTTTAATCTCCATATTGGAGATTTCCGCTTGTCCATTGGATTGTGGATGATAACCAAGTACGAGTTTGTGCCCAACATTGTATTTAGCCAAAAGAGAATTGAAACGTTTGTTACAGAAATGTGTACCTTCATCACTTACTATTGCACAAGGCGTACGAAACCGCGTGAAGATTTTTTTCTGCAGAAACTTCAAAACCACCTTTGCATCATTTGTTGGTGTAGCAATGACCTCAACCCATTTGGAGACATAATCAACTGCAAGAAGGATATATAACTGGCCAAAGGACGGTGGAAACGGACCCATGAAGTCTATACCCCACACATAAAATAATTCCACCTCGAGCATATTAGTCAATGGAAGCTCATGATGCCTTGAGATATTCCCAGTACGTTGACAATGGTTACATGTCTTTACAAATATGTAGCAGTCTTTGAAAAGAGTTGGCCAATAGAATCCCGACTGTAATACCTTAGAGGCAGTATGTGTAGGACCGAAGTGACCTCCATAAGGTGAGGAGTGACAATGATCCATGATTGATTTTGTCTCCTCTACCTGGACACACCTCCTAATCATCATATTCGCTCATTTTCTGAAGAGAAGTAGATCATCTCATAGATATGACTTGATATCATGAAAGAATTTCTTCTTTTGATGAGAATTCAAGTCAGGTGGCATCCTTCCACAAGCCAAGTAGTTTACAAAATCATCATACCACAAGATTCTTGATAAAACTGCTAATAGAAGCTCATCAGGAAAAGATTCTTGAATCTGAGTGTTATCTATCACCTCTTCATTCTCCAATCGTGAAAGATGATCAGCAACTACATTCTTACTGCCTTTCTTATCCTAAATTTCCACATCAAATTCTTGTAACAACAAAACCCACTGAAATTAGCGAGGCTTAGCATCTTTCTTTTCAAATAGATACCGGATCGCTGCATGATCTATGTAGATAAATACCTTGGTGCCAATTAGATAAGGTCTAAATTTGTCACATGCAAAGACAATTACTAACATCTCTTTCTCTATTGTGGTGTAGTTTAATTGAGCTCCATTTAAGATTTTGCTAGCATAGTGAATTGCCCGAAAAATCTTTTCACATCGTTGTCCCAAAACTACTCATACTGCACAATCATTGGCATCACACATTACTTCAAATGGTTGATCCCAATTTGGTGCTATCATAATTGGCGCTGTAACCAATTTCTCCTTTATTGCTTCAAATGATTTAAGGCAGTCATCATCAAAGACAAATGTTATGTCTTTCTCCAAAAGGTTGCAAAGGGGTTTAGCAATTTTCGAGAAATCTTTAATAAATCTCCTTTAGAACCCAGCGTGACCCAAGAAACTCTAGATTCCTTTAACATTAGTGGGTGGTGGTAACCTTGCTATTGTATCTATCTTAGCTCTGTCAATTTCCAGTTCCTTTGCTGAAACATGGTGGCCTAACATAATTCCTTTTTGTACCATGAAATGACACTTCTCCCAGTTAAGAACTAAATTATTTTCTTCACAGCGTTGCAACACAAAAAAAAGATTGTGAAGGCAATTATCAAAAGAAGTACCAAAAACAGAAAATCATCCATAAATACCTCCATGATTTCCTCTACAATGTCTGCAAAGATAGCCACCATACATCTTTAAAAAGTGGCTGGAGCATTGTATAATCCAAACGACATCCTTTTATAAACAAAAGTCCCATATAGGCATGTGAACGTTGTCTTCTCCTGATCCTCTGGTACTATTACAATCTGATTGTAGCCAGAATAGCCATCAAGAAAATAATAATGAGAGTAGCCCTCTAGTCTGTCCAGCATTTGATCAATGATTGGAAGTGGAAAGTGATCTTTTCGAGTTGCTTTGTTCAACTTTCTGTAATCAATACAAACCCTCCAACCAGTCACTGTTCTTGTAGGTATCAGCTTGTTGTTGTCGTTCTTGACACAGTCATTCCACCTTTCTTTGGTACCATCTATACTGGACTAACTCATGCACTATCTGAAATAACAAATATAATTTCGACTTTCAGTAGCTTGAGTATCTTTGCTTTCAACACTTCTTTGATGTTCAATAAACGGCTTGTAAGAGTCTTCCATGAGGATTTTGTGCATGCAAACTGTAGGACTTATCCTCTTGATATCAACTATAGACTAACCCAAAGCAACTTTGTGTTCTTTGAACACTTTTAGTAGCTTATCCTTTTCATCATTGGTCAATAAAGAAGAAATGATCATTGGAGATGTAGAGTTTTCCTCAAAAAATGCATATCGAAGGTGCTCTGGAAGTTGTTTCAGTTCAGATTTATTGCTTTCATCACCCTTGTTGTCATCTGAGCCCACAGTATGCTAAATATCTTCAATCTGTGATGGATTACCTTCAATTGGCGACGATTCAAGAGCCAATATTTGATCAACCAAGTCCTTACTTTCCTCGTAACCTCCAGAAGTGTCAATATCATCCTTTATTACACTAAACATCATACAATGCTCCAAGGGATGTTCAATGAATACTTTCTCTTCCTTCACGACAGAATCAATGAAGTCAATTCTTTGGCAAGTATCCTTGTCATTGAAAATCTCATTGCTTGGTAGATATTGAACATCACTTCTTCTTCATTTACTCTCAAAGTCAACTGTCCGCCTTGTACATCAATTAAGGTTCTTCCAGTTGCTAGGAATGGCCTACCCAGAATCAATGGAATCTTTTGATCTTCTTCCATATCCAATACCACGAAATCAGTTGGGAAGATGAATTTATCAACCTTTACTAAAACGTCCTCAATAATTCATCGTGGGTATGTGAGGGACTTGTTAGTTAGTTGTAAGGTAACCATTGTTGGTTTTACCTCCCTAAGGCCTAACTTCTTGAACACTAATATGGGCATCAAGTTGATGCTTTATCAAAAGAGGAGCCTCTAATGGTGCATTGAAAGTGAAGCTGCCTAGATCTTTTCTTTTCTAAGGGAGCTTTTTTTGGAGAATAGCGCTACATTCTTCTGTCAACTTTATCATCTCATATTCTTCCAGATTTCTCTTCTTCGACATTACCTCTTTCACGAACTTAGCATAGTTTGGCATCTGTTCTAATGCATCTGCAAATGGGATATTAATATGAATTTTCTTGAAAATATCCAAGAACTTGGCAAACTGTACATCAAATTTCTTCTTCTGGAATCTCTATGGAAATGTAAGTGTTAGCTTGATGATTGGTGGGTTATCAGGGAAAGATATAGAGTTAGGCTTGTAATTCTGCTTTAATTGGTTGACCTGATTTTCTTGCTCTGCAACTGTCTGTTTTTGGTTGTTGAAACTATAGGCCTGTTCTCTCTAACTTCCTTGCCACTCCTCAAGGTAATAGCTTTGCAATGTTCTTTTGGATTCACCTCTGTATCACTTGGAAACTTCCCATGTTGTTGAGATTTCATTGATGTAGCCAATTGACCAATCTGAACTTCAAGATTCTTCATTGTAGCTCCCATATTGGTCACGTGAATCTCAATATTATCCAAGTGTGATTCATCTTCGTTGAACCGCGATCTTTCCCAGAAATAAAAGTTCCCCTTCTAACTGTTGAGTGTTGAAACCAAAAAGAGGTTGAAGTACATTCTAGTTATTTCTATATGACAGATTCTCGTGATTCCTAAGCCCTGGATGGTAGTGATTAGAAGAGTAGTTTCCTCTCTGGTTGTAATTCCTGTTGTTGACATACTGAGCCTGCTTATTCGCTATTTCTGTCTCCTGATGTGCTACGAAAGCAGCCATAATCGAATCTGACTTCTGTTGATTACCCTGAGTGGTAAGTGTAGCTATTGATTAGTAAGCGTTGAAACCTGGGCTGCTAGTGCGGTATTAGGATCCACTTCATGTAGACCCGCTACTCTCTTTATGCTTGATCTCTCACTCAGCCATTGGTAACTATTTGTAGCTATGTTATCCAATAGAGCCTATGCAACATTTGCTATTTTAGCCATTACTATACCTCATGTGGCTACATCCACTATGGTTCTTGTTTGCCCGTTTAACCCATTGTAGAAGATCTCAATCTGCATCCAATTCTGAAAACCATGTTGAGGACATCTTCTAAGTAGGTCGTTGAATCTCTCCCACGCTTCATAAAATGGCTCAAAGTCAAATTGTCCGAATTGACTAATTTCGCTCCGAAGTTGAGCTAATTTGGAAGGTGGAAAGTACTTCGTGAGAATATCTGAGCTAGTTCATCCCAAGTAGTGATAAAACCATATGGTAATGACTGGAACCAAGCCTTGGCTTTAACTCTCAAGGATAAGGAGAAAAGTCGAAGTTTAATTGCCTATTCAGTAACTTCATTCATCTTCACGATATCACAAATTTCCAGAAAAGAGCCCAGATGGACATTTAGGTCATCTGTCGGAGCTCTCCCAAACTGATTATGTTGTACCATGTATATTAATCCCGACTTAAGTTCAAAATTATTTACGGCAATAGCCAGGCGCACAATACCATAATAGTTGTCATTGACCACTGGCCTGACGTAGTCTTGCTTCTTGTTCTGCCATTGCTTTACGTTCATTTTTCTATATAGCCCTAGAAAGTGGAGTGTATGTTCTGGTTCAGGATCAACAGGTAATAATTCAAGATTCCTAACTTTTCGCATACACAGCTGAAAATAAGAACCAAAGAACTATTAGAGATGGAGAAGAATTCTATGAAAATAAATAAAAAATCTAAATTTAAGTAAAAGCTAATTTGTAATAATATCAATAGAAATCAAATGAAAAATAATCCCCGACAACGACACCAAAAACTTGTCACGCGTTTTATGCAACGTGATTTATACCGCAAGTTTACGGTATCAAGTTTTGTAATATAATAATGGAGTTAGAGTGTCGAACCCACATAGATTGTAATTTAATTTTATACTAAGTACTATAATAATGTAGCCTCTATTTTATCTAGACGAATGAGTTATGAATCAATATTTTTAACTAATCTAATGATAATTTTGGTGATGAATTCCATGAATACAAATTATATGAATTTAATCAAGATGAAAAAGTCTAGGGAATGATTTCACCTAACTATCAAATATGATTATCAAAAACTTAGTTATCTCTAATCAGTTTTTCATGTTTATAAACAAGAACCCTAATGTGATTCTACCCCCTCTCTCGAGTGTCGAATAAAAATTAATCCTAAAAATTAATTAACATATCTCTATTCCAAATTAAAATCAAGATTTATTAGGATCGTAGTTCTTATATGGAACAATCTTCATAAATTCTACACTTTCTCTTGAAGCCCATAAAATTTATGTTGTGTTATTGTTGTGAATGCGCCTAAAATTTCCTCTCTCTATTGCTGGAATTGACTAGTAACTAATCATTCAATTAGTGACCAATTAATTAAAAGCATTAAATCAACAATTTAAATAAATGGAATTGAAAAATTTCATAGAAATAACTAAAACAAAATCAAATCACATCCTCAAGTTTTGACTAATCAAACCCTAGAAGAATTATTTAATTCATGATATGAGACATGAAATTTACACAATTCATAAAGAANGGAGTTGTATTGGGCAAAGAAAAGAGTCCAAAAAAAAAATCAAAAACCTATTTCTCACAGAAGCGAGCGCTGCGAATTCTACAGGTTTTCAGTAACGTGGGCACTGCGGCGCCAAAACCCGACGCTGCGGTGCACTTCTTTCTTCATCCAATTGACTCTAAGCACTCTCGAATCTTCATTTTGAGGTATATTAGGTATCAAAGTAATGATACATGGGATGCCACGTCATTTTTATGTTGTTCCCATAGATCTTCTGTTAGTAATTTTGGACAGAATTCTTTGTAGGTACTAAAGAGGTTCACAACTCAAAGTTAAGGTACTAATAAAGTCCGATTTAATGTTTGGGAACATTTTTCTCACACAGTGTGAAGTCTACGGACTATCCAAGTTTTTTACCCTTTTTAATCTGCAATATGATCGCAAGAATCCATTGCACGAACATGACTTAATGGGGCTGAAGAGGCAATTTTGCACTTGACTCCAGTTATGGAAGTTCCGCAGTAGTTACACATTGGATAGGTTGAACGGATGAATTACTATTCATAATTACAAAAGCAAAGAGTGAAATCTCAAGCTTTAGTACAGTAGGCCATGATTAATAATACGTAGATCGTTCGAGTAATTGGAGTGTGGATTGTATGGTTTATTGAACTTGAGTTTTTGAGGAAACTCTAAAAATATTAGGACAGCATGGATAATTTTTAATTGATTAAGGATTATTCGTGAAATTTCGCAAGTGTACGGATCGTGACAAGTAATAAAATGAATTTATCAAGTTTGAATATCGTCCCATAGAGACTACTATTTACTATAAAGTTTTAAACTAATCTACCTTCAATTAAATTAAAATGGTAACTAATGATCAAATCAAATTTTGTTTTCTAAGTGAAATTCCAATAAATAAAATAGCAAACTATTAATTAAAATAACAAACTCAAATTAAAACTGGAGATAAGATTTTGTGATCGGATAATTAGGATTTTCGATTTCATTTAGGTTATTTATCATACATTTAATTCCAATTCATTCAACCATTTTTCATATATGTCAACGATCGAATTAACCTGATGTAATTAGTGATCTCTCTTGAGCAACACTAATCATATTCATTCGTCCGAACTTAGTATATCTCTATGTAAATTCACACACATGTGAACGCATTTATCTATAGGAATTCAAAAAAAGATCGCATAGCTTATAATTATCTCTCGATCTCTTATAATGTCTATGTTAATTAGTGCACGATCTAGAATTATACATCACATTTCGGTCTCAGTATTATCCCAAATCAATTAATGGTTACGGAAACAATTAAAGAATAAAACACACAATAATTAATTAACAACTATTAAAATGGCACGAAAATCTCAAAATTAAACATATAACAAAAACCTTAAGCTACATCATCAATCCTAACAATAAAAGTATTTAGACACTCATAATATTGAATTCAAACATGCAAAAGTGGAAAGACATCACCAAAAATTGACGAAACGTGATTAATTTTGACTAAAATTGAAGTTGCCTCCTTTTTTTTTCTAGAAAAGCCACCGTCTTATGCGTGTATATGTATAATATTTCAGCTTCAATTTTGTTTTCTCTTCCCAGAATAGCTG
>CAIGRB010127588.1:71562-108844 GCA_903798255.1 Fraxinus quadrangulata | reverse complement strand
ATATTTATATATATATATTTATTACTATTAATTTAAAAAAAACATTTTAGATTAAAATCGTGTTACTATTAAGTAATATATGTGTTACTATGTTATTTATTCTTTTATTTTAGAGTGAAATATATGGGGTATTGTGTTACTTATTTTATGATTTATATCATAAAACATGTCTATTACTTTTAGGGTAACACGTATTATTGTGTTAATTTATCCCAAATCCTAACACCAGCACTATAACGTATCAAAAAATTTATGAGTTTCAGAATTTATTTAGGAAGAAACCAGATTAAAATAATTGAGCGAGGGACTTAACTGAAAGAAAAAGTTTGTTTTATTTGAGTACTCAATTGATAGAAATTAGAAAATTAGGGCAAAGGACCAAAAAGTTAGAAATTGGAAGTTTCCTTTTAATTTTGGACTGTTTTGCACTTACCGGACAGCCATGTTCGCTGGCTATAAGTTATCCCGTCTTAAATTTTGCATCGTACCTTCGTTTTGACACCCCAATTAGCTTATTTTCCGAGTCCTTAAGCCTTTTATGGTTGTCCAATCGATGTGACTCATACAAAATCCATATTTGTTCAATCAATGTGATTCTATTTTGTTACAAAGTTGATAATTTGCTCGTCAACACAGTACATGGGACATCCCATGACAACCTTGATTCGACCTTAAAATAATTTTACTAAAATGGATTCAGAGCTAGGCAAATCTGCCCACATTTTAAAAATAAACAATTTGTACATCTTCTTTTGTGGTTTACCGTTTGTCATGGACAGTTACCAAAATTAAGTGTTAGAGCAGGTTTGATATAATTTCACACTATAGTAGCTTTTAATATTTTCTTTTTTAAGAAAAAAAAATGTAAGGTCAAGAAAACTTTTCCCGTGAATAAATATAAGGTAGGCATGCCATTCCTTTCTTGGGGGAAATGGCCGAACCTCTAAAATCTATTCATTTGCTGCTATTATTTGTATAAACGAAGGTCCAAAAGACAAAATTCCATAATCCCATTCACATGGCAAATTCGAAGGAAAGCAAGTTACGAAAAAACTAATCCTGATCTGCATAACGCTACAGAAAACAAATCTAAAATCCAAATATATCACAGCATACAAATTTCTCAAGGATCTAAATGAACAACACGAGTAAATAGACATTCTAGTAACGGTCAAAGGTAGGGGGGCGCCCCCCTCTCCTAGGACGGTCATAGGGACCAGGCCTCTCCCTATGGTTTCTGCCCTCATAACGAACAGGACCTCCACCTCCATACCTGTCACTGCTACCTCTGGGACCTCCATCCCTATCATAAGATCTGTCTTTACCGTACCCATTCTGGGGATAACGATCGGAGCCCCCGTACTTATCTACCACAAACCGGTCCCCAGTCGGGGGATACCTGCACATATAGATGAAGCCATAATGAATAAAACAATCAGTAAAAAGTTAGCTACATCAGCATCACGAAATTAACTTGCACTGTGAGACTTGGTGGTACAAGGTTCACCGACTTTACTCAAAGCTTAACCCAACTAAACAAGGAAATTAAATTTTGCAATCAGATTTCTCCTTTCAGGAATAAAGGGGAAGTGTTCAGATAAGATAATAACATGGTATATTCATTCAAATTTAGGTTTTTGCAATAAGAATACCTGTCATTAACATATCGATCACGGCTCCCATATCGATCATCCCTGCTGTCATAACGATCCCTATCGCCGTTACGACCTCTATCATATTTATCATCCATGTATCGTCCACGGTCATTTGCAAAGTGATCACCACGACCACCAGCCCCACCATACCTAGAACGTGGAGGTGAGAAAGGACGACCACCTCGACCACCACCTGCTGTTGGACAGTCTCGGGCCCAATGTCCTGGCCGACCGCATTTGAAGCATTCATCCTGCCCAGCTGACCTATCTCCTCCACCATAACTGCCCCTGCCACCTGAAGAGTAACCTCCATAGCCACGCCCTGGATCTTCATCCCCCATTTTTGGCTGAGCCTTGTTCACTGAGATGACACGCTCTCCAAACTCTCTACCATGCATATCACGGATTGCGTCTTCCATTGCCCGACGGTCAGCAAAGGTCAAAAAGCCAAATCCACGAGGGCGGCCCGTATCTCTTTCCAACATTACCTACATGAAGATTGCAATTGAGAAACCAAAATAGAGGATGACTGACCAATCCAAATAAGAGTATAATACTCGATAGACTGATTATTAGGAATAATTTGAAAATTCCTGCAAGGGAAGTGATGCATTGTGTCGATACTACTTGCAGTGGAATCACCACCAAGTGATATCAACACAAACAGCTCAATAGAAACTTGCATGTGATATTAAATATAAATCTCACTTACCATCAATTTAAACGCTCAAGCATGAATAACCAGTATATTTTCATATTCATCAGAGGCATGAGAGAGGACAATGAAGTTCTCTCTGTGTTATTTCTAAAAAAAGCTTACCTTAACCATTAAGATATGATATAAGAATAGTAACTGAATGAGAAGCTCCTGTACTTGGGAGTTGTAGCTATATAATTGAATAAGACACGATGCACAAATTTAGATATCATAAAATGCAAGCAAAAAACAAATACATTACATTTTAAAAACAAGCTATATGAACAAAGAAAAGTTTAATTTTTTCGATTTAACAGATAAATTAACTATATACAGAAAATTTCTAAGTACTAAAAGTGAGCACTGAGCAGTAATCAAGTATAAAGCATGTATGCAAATAAAATTGTGAAAGGAAGTGTTTACAGTATTTTTTTTAGTGCCCTCTTCAGTTTAATCAAAACCTGAAGTTGTGATGGCCCTTGGAGCAAGCTTCATATAGGATTTATGTACAAGAACATGTTGAAGGGGAAACAAAGTCTTACAAGAGTAGAAGAATCAGCAGAACAGCAGATCTCAATCATCTGACTTTTGGTTCTACACAGGCCTCAAATTTCATAAAACTCAGATTGACAACACAGCACTCAAGAAATCACAAAGGACAGGTTCCTAATGATAATGAACATAATCTATTGGGTCCGGCCACTTGATCTGATTACAATAATTGCACTTTAATCACTTCAGGTTCTGGTCTGTAAACAACTATATTTCAACCCACATATCCACAAAACGGACGTACAGCCATGGGAAGAATCACACGACACATGCAGCTTGACAAAATCTTTCAAACTGAGCTTCCACCCGAAAGTCATCTCATTCCAGATCAACGGATTCAAAGCAACAGCTACCAACAGTTGAGTAGAATAATGGAACCCAAATCCATTACCCAGCTTCCTTACTGACTCCAATATTTAATTAAAATTAGGCACTAAAGCACTAAAATGCAACCATAAATGAGACTACTTTCTGACTGCAATCATGCTACTTGTACAATCTTATTTGTACAATCATGAATGACAACCTTTGTTGGCATCATCACATCCATCCATTTTCAAAATTGTCAAAAACTATTTTTTAAATCATTGGTCCGGATTTTGCCAACTCCAACATTGTCAACAATGTTTGTCAACCAACATTGTACAAATAGTTTAATTCTTCTGACAATTTCTCCAGTCAGTTACTTGAGAGCATGCCCTGGAAATTTTTTATCATCAATAAACTCATTTAACGAAGAATATACTTAGCACATATATATCCAGAATAATCAGGCATCAAATTCCATCCAGAAAGAGGCCCCATTTCAAATTTTGATGCTGACTTCAATGAAGCGGTAATATGTATACACATCATCAGATCATCGTAAAAGTTACGTGAATATGATATTGCCTCAAGAAGAATACCTCACCAAAACTATGCAGATAAACTTAGACTCAAACAATAATATAAGCATTCTAGGGGGATGGAATCAGATGTTACAATTTAAACTCCTTCTTTTGAATCATAGACAACTGCTCCCTGGACAGTTCACAGCGTGCAAATAAAGAACACCAAGTTAGAATGCTTGAATTATAATTAAAAATTATGTAGCATGAAGCATGCAGCTTGCAGAAATCAGAACGCTGGATGAACCACCAACCAGCTTCAAGCCTTTGGACTTTGTTACTCAAATCTGATAAGTCATTAAACCCTAAATGTTAATCAAAATTCAGGGCGTTCATTTTAAAATCACTGCCTCTGCCAAAACTGAACTCATACAGGTGACCCTCAGGCACTGCACTCTCATTTCTACAAGATTGCTTCATATGGTCTGAGCCGATGTGCAGTAAAAAAGAAAGTAAATTCAGGTGAAAAAATGAACTGTCATCCAAATCGGGAAGTAGCAGGGTCAGGGAAAGAGCGGAAAAAGAAATTTTGAGGGACAGAATCCCTGAAGTAAATAAAATAGTATTGACAGAACCACAGAGAATTTAGCTTGTCTTAATTGTGCAGTCTCAGACTAACAAGGGGAAGTACCACTACACCGGAAAGGGAAGATTGCATATAATTCTTAAAAACTGTTAAAACTCTAAAGATTCTGCCTCTTGAGTGTTGAAAATGTTCTTGAAAGAAATTACATCTTCATATCCGGCATCTGAAATTTTTGAGAAGCGAAGCACACTTCAAACAGAAGTTCTAACAAAAAAATTGAAAAATGAAGCTGAGTCTAGAAGTTCTCCAGTGCCTTTAAAGAATCTGCAGCTCTTAACCAAATTAATGTAACTGACATTGGACAAACTGCGATGTAGAATCATTGAAGAAGACTTCAGGAAAACTCTGTTGTAAAATAAGCAACATCTCCTAATAAAATCTTCTAACACTGTTGGGCCAAGCATGTGATGATTGATCAACATATTCAACTTGAGCAGACTGAAAAGGCATTCTAACGGATAGGGTCGAAATGATGGATTATATGGCATACTGCAATTATGTATAATGCAGTCAACCTCAACGTTTTAAATTTCATCCAGAGTCAGAAAAGATCCTAAACAATACCCAAAATCCTGAAAATCTTACAAGAACAAGAAGTTTGCTACCACGCGTGGCTTTTGGCTCAACCATAACACAATCTCATGCATGTAAGGGCAACAATTACGAATAGCACCGACTTTTACTTCTTAATGGAATCCAATCCTTGTTGTACTTTAGATTTATCCCACCTAATGCCCTATTGTTACATGACAATTTCACCAACAGCCTCTTCTGAAAAAATAGCAACCAAGTTTCTTAAATGTTCTACTTCTAGGCAAAAAGACATCAAACCACCCAACTTGGTACCCACTGAATGATCCAAAGTAAATCCATTATAAGGAAAATAAGGAGTTGAGATCCTGCCTATGGGCGAAATCAATGAAGACCTTTCTGAAATCGGAGGACTTCTCTTTCAAACTTCCTCAAGCGAAAGCCTTTTAACCATAGTTGGAATTTTCCCCAAGACAAGGTCAAACTGTTGGGAAGAGGACGTGATCAATAGAACCTGACTCAATGAAGCAATAGACTGAAAATATCCCAAGTAAAACTGGTAAAAGTCCCCATGCAAAACTGATTCTAGAAACTCAAACATCAGAAACAATTGCATGAAGCAAACTACGAAACACGAGAAATAGGGATTCAGCAGTCCAGCACATCCCAAGTCCCAACGAACCCAAAGTTCCATCAAACCCTGCCCTTAAGGCCGGCATTACAGAGATCATAAGCACCATACAGGGAAAAAAGAGAGAGAGAGAGAGATCAATAGTGTGACGAGAGGGACAAAAAAGATCGCAAAAATATATTAAAATAGCTAGAAATATTAGTTATCCACGTCGCAGCAAGAAATGAATATTCGTAGCAGTTTTTCAGATTTTCACATAGCTTTTGGGGGAAAATAGAAAGAAGAAACACCTGATATAATGCATGATGTTGTGTTTTTTGTTTCTACGACTGTCAACTTTTTCACGATGGGAATTCTCCACAAAACAACGTGGTTAATAAACAATGAAAAAGAGCCCCTTTAAACAGTTACATTAACCATTTCATTATTTCCAATGAAAATAATCAATATAAAAATTGGTCGTTAAGCACCTAAACAATCGTTCACAAGCCAGAAAATCTGTTCAATAAATGTTTCCTTAGACAAAAATCAGACTCGTCTTCACATATTCTTCTTATATTATCCACGTCGCACACACATATTTATGTGTGTATAACATAATTCACGACTAAATTGAATTTCGACTCTTATTTAAGCACGTGAAATTTACCAAAATTCAGTAAAAATTATAGAATACCTAATAAGAACTAACCAGATAAACAATGAGAAAAAAAAAAAAAGCAAAACAAACCTCCATTTTCCGAAATAAAACAATAACTTCCAGGAAAAATTGCATTTAACAATAGTATGAAATCAAACCTGACAGTCGATAATTTTGCCAAAACGGCTAAAAGCATCTTCAAGCTGACGCTCGGTGATGTCCCACGATAACCCTCCAACAAATATACGGTAGTCTTGGTCCTTCGCGGCCATCTCTCTGAAACCCCTATCAATCCAGTCTTAGCAATTCAAAATAAAGAATCATCGGTGTTACACGTACAGTGCGAAACGTGTGTATATATGTGCGATAGAGAAAGATAAGGTTTTTACCAGTAAGAAAAGGTTGAAATGAGGAGATTTTTGAGAGCAATTGTTGATTTTGGAAGTACAACCCTAAGACACGGAGAATTTCCTGTTCTAGGTCTATTGTTTTTATTATTTTTTCCTAAATAATATTACTAGTTTACCTCTTTTCCGAGGAGGAATCGAACAGTTGAACTCGAAAATCAGCCAAAAGAGAAAGCTATCGATGGACAATGATAAAGAGGAGGGTGAGAAATGATAAGAGGTACAGGAAAAAAGAGTACCAATGTCGTTGAACATTAATTTAATTGTCGACGAATAATTTTTATTGAATCAATAATAGATTTAGACCCGAAAAATAATAATGCATTATCATTGATCCTATTAAATATGTCCTAATATATTGTATTTAATGGAACATATAATTTAATTTTATTTAAATTGATGTAAAACGAGTGATGATAAATAACATTACTCTTTCGAATTAAATATTGAGTTTGAGATCTATGTCGACTTTTTCATTATTTTTCACTTTTAAATTTCACTAACTTTTAAATAATTATACTTAATTAGTATATATGAAATACATTGCATCTCATGCGATTTTGCGACCATATTGCAATATTGTAATTAAATAAAAATTAATAAAATATATTATTGAAAAACACAGACAGACAGACACAAAGTTCGACACTTTTTGCCCAATTCATTGAATTGAACGACCCTTCCCTTATCTGAACTTGCTCTTTCATAGAAATACCATAATTTTTGACATTTAATATAAATTAATGAATAAAAAACACACACAACAAACTTCGACCATTTTTGCCCAATTCAAAGAATTGAAACACGGCCTTCCCCCATATGCACAGGAAGAGTAGCGCCATTTAACAATCAAATAGAATTTATATTTTCTATAAAATGTACAACATTTGATACAATGAGGTGAATGTCACCACAACAATAACCATTTACGAAATTTAAGAAAATAGAAGATACACAATATAAGACAATTTACACACTGTACATTTTAATGTTATCTAATCAATGGGTATTTCAACTTTGAGATGTTGAGTTATTCAGGGTCAAGCCGTAGTCGAATAACACCTGTACCTCCATTGTCGAGGAAACTTGAACTGGATTTGGGATGTTATGTTGAAGTTCTTTTACTTAATTTCTGAGGAAGGATTTGCAGACGGGGGTTTGATTCAGTCCCCGAATTCTCTGCAGCCAACTGATAACTCTCGACCAACTCAAGTTGCCGGGCGACTATCTCAGAGCGCCTCGGTAGAAGTTCCACAGCCTCACCACCTGGTATCACAATGTACTCAATTGCAAGTCGAACTTCCTATTCAAGAGCCAACCAGAATCAAGATAAGTCACTCAAAGGCTGCAATCAGAAATCAATGGCAAGAGTCCTCTACAAACATTGTAGCAACGAGGATTATCTCGATAATCTAACAAGAATAACGAAATAATAAATAATTCAACAAACACAGAGATTAATAAACATTTCAAATTTGATTTGGAATGCTGGAATCAAATGAGGCAGGGCATCCACATCTTTCCACATGTTCAATTTGTACTGTTGAATTGTGTTGACTTCAGATTGGATGCAATCTGACGGTTCAGATCACAAACCCTTCTGGCTCCCTTGTGGCTAGTCCAGGGCGATAAGCTAGTCCTCTCTCTTCCAACAGGGAATTCTATTCCTCAATAAAAAACGTCTTAAAAGTAAGCATGGGACCCACCCTAAATATCCATAAAAATTGCTAAGAAAACCTATAAAATTCCAACAAAGAGAGTAAATACTTGATGAGGCAAGATTCAAAACAATTTTGATGTATGAAGATTAATGTAAATAGTTGTGCCACATGTACATAATGATTTATATACACATGATGCGATGAGATATGATTGGATCAGAATTTTTTCAACCAAATAATAATAAAAAAAAATTTCAACTCTTTTTTACACCTCATTTGTGTGTGTCCATATGTACAAGTAGCATCATTCTAATGTATATATAACAGATGCTGGAACGTCCTAAACTATTTAGTCATTAGTAACTCTGACTCTGACTGTGACAAGAATAAGAAAAATTATTTTGTGAAAATAAGGAACATTAAAATTCCAGTACTGCACTGATCATGACTATCAAACTAAGTATAACAACCACCAATTTATTCCACAAAAGATGAGAATAGCAGCGTATAACACAACGAGATGGGAAGTAATAGCTAGATATACAACTGGGAGAACAAAATTTGAAGGTTTAAACTAAAGAAAGCTATTACAAACGAGATTATGATGTAAAAGTTTAATATTTGCTATAAAAGGCTGCACAGTTCATATATCATCACTTTGAGTGGTATACACAAGGTTTTTCATCATCTTCAATAGGTTTCATGTTTGATCAAATATTCTCATTGATTTCAATGAAATAATTAACACATTAAGAGGAAGCTGCCGATAATTTGTCCAATTTTTAAGCACCGTACCTAAAAAAGTACTCATCCCAAAAGACGGTTTGATCGTGCCATTTGTCCACAAATCATGATTTTCTTACATCTCCCAACTTTACTTTTGCTTTCTCTTGAGCACACATTTCTTTTTCAATAAGATCTTTAGAAAATATACTAAATCCAAAATAAGTTGAAAACTGGCAAGAGCACAGAATACTTGAGAAGTTCAAACTATCAGAATAGAGATCCCCCCAATCTGTTGGTTGTTTTTTTTTTCCCCCCAATTATTTCCCCCAAACTATCAGAATGGAGATGTTACCCATCCAAAGATGCTTGGAAGCAAAAAATTACTTAGGAGCTTAGCCAAAAACGCTATTAATTACTTTAAGATTATAAGTTCCACAATTTGCATTATATTTGCCCTAACCTTCACAGGGATGATACCACTCGGAGATTCCGGTATATCCAAGGTCATTAATTTCTACAAATTGTAATATTATTCGTACTCGCCCAAGCTATCACACAGTTCAACTTTCCAAACATAAAAATTATAGACTAGAACAAATTAAGATGGGGGAAAGAATGCACCTCCAAGGCATCAATCTCCTCCAGAGATGGTTTTCTTTTTGGTGCATCATCTTTGATCTCAATATCCAAAGAACTTTTGTTTGATTGCTTTTGCAAAGAGCCAAATGCATCCATTCCAAGAATCATACGAATTGCCTTCACCATTTGTGACATTGTATTTGACTGCAGTTTCAAACCAAGAACAAAAGATTGAAACAGTTATACAATAAAATCTTTAAAGTAATGTTTTGTTTGCGAAATAACAAATATGTTGATACCTTAATAACAAATACAGGCAAATGGTGAAACTTTGCCACACCGCGGATCCAAGGGTTCTGTTTAATTTCGGAACTAGATGTTAGAATAGCATTTGCAGAACCAATATCATTGGTAACGTCTATTTCATCATCAAGCCCCATTACAGCTGCTACTTGTAACAAATCAGCCTCTTGTATCTAAAACACAGCAAAAAGCAGGATAAATTTGATCTTGTATCCCTATATAATTAACTCACAATGCTAGCATATAAATCTTGTATAAAAATAAGGCACTGTGCAAAAAGTGTGCTACATCATTTATGATTGTACGATCAAATATTTCACAAAATGGTAAAAGATATCATAATTATTTTACTCTCCATCATCCGACCCTGGAGTAACCATGAAGTTGAAAACCCACATAAAAGACAGAAATAAGAATGGAAGACTAAGAAATTACCTTGTGAGTGTAAACATATGCTGGTGAGCTCCTTGAGCTTACAGAACCGTTCGTGCCCACTTTCTTGGACTTAGAACTATACTCCTCATCTTCCATATCAGACTCTATTCTAGTTTGTTTATTTTCATTATTTGTCACTTTTGGGTTTTCAACTTGTTCTTCTTTAGTACTTGGAGTAGATTTCAATGAAGTATTAGCTTGCGGATCCATTTGGCGGACTTCAAATAGTGGAGATTTCCCTAGTGTCCATACAGATTGCAGTCAAGCTACACTACCAGAACAATGCATTAATATTAAAAATTATAGTCGAAACAACATTTTTGAATATACCAGCTAGTATGGCATCCACGGTTGCATCCAATCTATGATGAACACGACATTCAGTTCTTGATATTATCTCAACAGCACATGTAAATGTAGGAGGTCCTTTCCTCTCAAGAATTGTTTTCTGCACTTTCCTCTTTCTTGCTTCCTCATCACCAAGAGTGACACTCTGTTTCAATCAATCCAAAATTTGAAGTGTCACCCTGTTGTTAAATGAACTAAATGCATGTATGGTATGCACTAATGGATATGATGTAGAAAGTATAGTAAATAGGATTTTAATGTAGAAAGTATATTAAACAAGATTTTAGCTTCTTTTTCATCCATAATAGTGTCTATTACTGTCCATAATCCCTACCTAATGTGCTCCACAGGTTTTAAGTATTGATGATTCTGACCTGTGAAACTTCAAAACTACTAACCTTTTTGATCCATATGACAAGAAGTGTAAATGGCTAAGCTTATTAGAGTTTTTCAACATGCTACTAATGGGCTAGTCCACTGAATGCTGAACATAACGTGTAACACACAAATAAATCAAAATGAAATGCAAGTGGGTCCATGTCCACCTCTATGCCACCAACAAGGATCTGTAAAGAGGGATTTTTCATGATACTGTCTACAGTTATTCCATGTGCTGTTGCAACAAGCTGGACTCCTCTCTGGGCAATTGTACTTGCAGCCATTGCTTCTAACTCGGTTCCAATTTCATCAATTATAATGGTTTGAGGCATGTGATTTTCAACTGCTTCAATCATTACCTGTTTAGGATCCAAAAGATAGTAATTATTCACCGACTAAAATTGGAGCATCAACGAATTATACGAAAAACAGAAGGACAAGCATTACGTATACCACTCACATTATGCTGCATATGAACATTTGGGACTTGCATCCTTCTTGCATGACCTATACCAGAATGAGGTACATCTCCGTCACCTCCTATTTCATTCGATGTATCAACAATAACTACACGTTTCTTCTGGTCATCAGCCAGCATTCTGGCAATTTCTCTGCACGAGCAAAGTTACATCATCACTATTGCACGTAAATATTGTTTTTCCTATCAGATAAACGTTATCAAATCTGTTCAGTATTAAATTTCTTCCCAGTCGGATGCTAGTAGCTATGTTGCAATAAATGTACCACTAGCTATTTTTTCTTTATTAAGCAATAGCCAACTACTTATTATTTAGTACCTGACCATCAAACATATCTAAAGAAAATATGACAAGCAATAAGTGAAAAAATTTAACAGGTTTCTGAAGGATCAACTAGAAATATAGAATATACCTGATTAAGGTTGTTTTGCCAACTCCAGGAGGCCCTATAACCAATATGGAGCCAATTCCTTCAACTAAGTCCCGTATGATTTCAGCACTTCCAGATACAGCCCGTCCCACCCGGCAAGTAAGGCCAATGATTTGCATTTTGCGATTTCGGATTGCACTTATTCGATGTAGAGAGTGATTAATACCAGAGCGGTTGTCATCGGAGAAATCCCCAACCTGCGGACAATCAATTAACTTTACACTAAAAACCTGATAAGCTGAACTCTATAAACAATACGAGTGTATAAGAGCTCATATTAAGATTTTTATATACTCATAATAGTTTTCAAGTAATTTCTTTCTCGTCAGTAGGATATTAATCTATATACAGATTCTTCATTGCAGGCTTTAAAATATTAAGGTCGTTATCAAAACGCATCATGAAGATTTAACCAGTTAAAAAATATTTTTTCTTGAAAAAAGAACAAGAAGTGTCCCAATGAATGATCAAAAAGCGAGATAACAGATTCCGGCTTCTTAAATTGAATGAATCATTTTGTGCGTTTAATTATCTATAACATTTAGTATCATATCAAAAGTTATTGATTAGACAACTTTTGAAATTGCGTCGTATAGATCCTCAAGCTTCACAGGCTGTTCTGAGATCACCCAATCCCCAGATGGAAATCGTGCAAGTGGCTTCCTTCCCAAGTCCATAACCACCTCAATTAGCTCCCCAATATCCTTGTGCCTAAACAGCTCGTTCCTCATTCTCAAAGGGACTATTTCAAGAAACAACTTCAAGTCGGAGTCCTCATTCGAACTCGAACTCGACGTGGAAGCCACGTTAGAGGAAAATGATGACAAGCCATTTCCTGAATTGGACAAGTCTCTCGGCCGTCGAATCTCAGGAGACCGAACCTCTGGCGCCGGGGCCCGGGAAGACGATATCTTCCCACGTGTTCGACGAAACGCCGCTGCGAGCGTTGGAGCACCCAATTTACACTCTTTCAGATACCCATAAGTTGAAATGGGGATCTGCTTAGCTGAGTACAAAGAACTGTGCAAATCGATCAACACTAACTGGGAATTCAGAGCTCTCATTGTTTTCCCCTCTGCCTGTATAAAAATCACAATTACCAGTAGGAATTCTACTTTTCTGGGTATGTAAAATCTTGATTGATTTTAAAGGGAAGCAATGAGATGAGGAGAAGATTCGATGGTATCTCCTGTGGCATCGGAGGGGAAGAGTAATTGAAGAATCGTGCCAAAATACGAAAAAACAGTTCAACGAACGAGAAAGCTAGTCCACATGGAGGAGTAAAATATGGGCGATATTTCGGGCCACACATTTCGGTAGGTTGCGTTTGGGGACTTTGTGTGCTTGCTAGAATCGTTTAGATCTTTCTTTCTTGTTTTTCTTTTTGGGTATTTCAACCAATAAATAGAACGCCTGTTTGAAATTATGAGTTCTATAAAATTTGGAAAAGTCTACATGTACATAATTTATGTACATAATATTGTCCATAATGTGATGTGTACAAAATTCTGTTGTTGATGTGAAAGTGTGAGATTTGAATTAATGGTTGGATTCAGTGTCTTGAGTAATTATGGACTCCGTTATGTATATGATTAAGTACTTGTAGCATTTTGGACACCGTTATGTATATGATTAAGTACTTGTAGCATTTCTCATAAAATTTTACTGAATGATGATCAATGAAATATTTCTAATCTTCACACTTTTTTTCCACCGTCACACACATTTATTTTAAATCATCAAAAAAATTCTCACGTATCCTCTAAACAATAAATCATTAGATTATAAAATTTCCTATACTCTGAATACGTTGAATGATTTCTCTCATTCTCAACTGATAATGACGTCAAGTCATAATCGAGAAATTTACATGACGAGAGGAGGATGCAAACTTTGCCACTCCAAATGTGAATCTAAAAAAATTTGACTAAGGAATTTAATAGTCTCAACTCTCAAAAAGAAAATCTTATATGTTAGGTGGTAATGTGCAAGCAAGAACAATAATGTTTAGAACATTAGTTTTTAGCAAATAATTAATTTGAGTCTATTTTATTTCATGGTAATGAAATCGGCTTACAATCAAGTCAAAGGTAGAATACTATCGAGCCAATTTTGAAAAGTCAATTATTGTAAACCTTTATCAGTTTCATTTTCTCATTACTTCTTGAAAATAAAATAATTTATAAAATCATTTCCTATGCCAGCCAGATGTTGCCCTTGTGTTTTAAAAATTGAACTAAACCAAACAATGCATTAAGTTTCTTAGATATTCTATCGCAAGTCAATTTCAAAAGGAGGTCGATAATATACTCTAATTGATAAAAGAAATAAGTGACTTTAAAATAAAATGAGTAAAATTTTGGTGGAGAGTTTTAATTAATTCATGAAAATTTGATGATTTTGCAAGTCTCAAGAATACACAATTACTATAACTTGGTCTCCATGGGATTGATTATAATTTGGCTTCTCCTTCAGAGAACAAATTGTTCTATATGATAAACATGAACCTCGTTTTAGTTTAAATATAGATTCTATTAGTGTAATTTTCAATGGATTACAAAATAGCATTCCAACTTATACTATCACTTATTCAAGAGAAGGAGATGTTATGTTACAATGCCATCTTGCTGATCAAACGGAGTTCTCACTAATGAAAAGAACTGCTTCTATGCATTTTAAATCCTACATGAGTCATGAAAAGATTGTTAACAGACAAAGATCATTCCATGTAATAGATGATCAAATATGACATGAAAGACATCTAAATGAACATGTACGTGATAGTCTCTCTCAAATATGAGACAATAAGTATTAGAATGCACGTGCATATGTTCCAATTTCTCTCAAATGTGACATAAAATGTATTGAAATGAATATGCATGCAGGGGCGGACCAGCACCTAGCCAGCTTTCGCAGCCACCAGTGCCGGATTCACCAGGGGTTTCAAGTCGTCATAACTTCGACGCCGTCCGCTAGAAAGAAATGAAGAAGGCAGCCGAGTTTCAATTTTTTTTTTTTCCTTTCTTTTGTCTCAGTGTTTGGGGAATGGGACATGGCTTTTTTTAAAAATAATAAGGCCCAATGAATTGGGCCAATGTTCAAACCATTAGCCACACAAACAAAACCAAATGACCATATCCAAATCGGCAAATCCCCAATTCAAATATCACACCCAAACGGTGGAGGAGGGAGACGATCGGCGATTGGCTGTTCTGCTACTATGCGTCCACTGTCTGTGAGTTGGTCGTCCGTCGGGTCGCTGACTACGCCTAGCCTCTTCGGCGTCTCGGCCACTGGAGGTCAGTTGACACTCGACAGTCGGTGAGTTTGATGCTCCAGCTCCTCTTTTTTTTTTTGTTTTGTTTTGTTTTTGTTTTTGTGTTGTTTATTTGTTTGATTTATTATTTATGTTTTATAAATTATGTTAATGGTCTATGGAATATGAATGTGTTTGTGAATTGTGAGCCTGTAGGCTGTAGTGTTTACTGTGGTATGTGAGGATTTTGAAGTTTGTGAATTTGAAACTTGGGGATTTTGTAAATTCGAGAATCTAAGAATATTGGAGATTTTGGTGCTGAATGTTAATTGTTAAGGTTTATGATTTATGAAAATTGGGAATTTGTGAATTTGAGAATATTTAATATATGTAGACTGTGAATCTGATTTGTGTTAATGATAATGACAAATTGAATAATTTGTGATTTATGAATTATGAGAAATTAGATTTTATGTTATATTATTATTTGAGACAATGAGTTATGACTCATGAGATATAATTTTGATTTTTTATAATTTTGATTTGTGAATTTTGAGTAATTTTTAATATTATTTAATTAAATATTAATAAACGATATCGTTCTTACGATCGTTGATTGTCGACGTTGACCGGTCAACGTCCGTCTGGGCTGAACTTCAATGCTGGGTCCGCCACTATATGCATGTGTCGATTTCTCATTTTTATTTTATTACCGTCCATCTTACAAACGAAGTTAGTACACTGCATGTATAAATTAAATAATTGGACCCTTGCATAAGATAGACTAAAGAGGTTATACCCTCGCGGTGTAATGGCCGAAAATATTGTACCCTAAAGGCATGATAGCTGAAAATGTTGTGCCCTTGCTGCATGATGACCATATGGTTGAAATGCGGAGTTCGTCTTTGTATCACAAAGACCCTAGTTGGTATCCTACTTATTTGGGGACCTGATCACGTGATGTGAGAATTCTTGTTCGCTTATTTGATTATGCTTTTCATTAAGTGGTGACAATACGTCAAATAAGATCATAATCTAGACGTGTATGGCTCTCGAGTTCATATGATATGTATAATTGTGATTCAATAATATGTGTGATGTAAAAATGAAATACAACAATTGTGACGTTTATGATTTCCTTTTAATATTGTATTTGGGCTGATTTTATAGGACAACAGTCAGGCCTACTCCCCCTTGAATCCACCTTGAGAACCATAGATCACGAAGGATTGCCTCCTTGCTGCGCTAGAACCCTAAATCCGTGAAGGCCTAGACTAAAATGCCCAAGAAGGAAGGCTATGATACCATTTTCTTAAGGAAAAAAATTCGGTTAATGCAGAACTAAAATGCACATTACCACCCCGAGCATAGAACACCATGGAGTCGGTCTATGCGATGCCTATTTCTCTCATCTAATTACATATAAGAATTATTTAAAAATAAATAAAAGGAAATTCTGCTATGTAGAAAAGGATATGACTTCTCATTTTTTACCTAAGGGTAAAATATATTCATATATAATATTATTATAAGACAAGATTTACTATAAATCAATTTTTGCATTAATTATTTAATTCTTGAAGGCATAATAAAAATTAAAAGGATTTTGCTACACGTACATGGGGCAGTGTACCCAACCCCACCAACCCAAATCATGACCCCCTCATGTGAGTGAAGTGTACAGGGGAGTCAGGAAATCTCGTGTACAAATGGATTAACCTAAATTAAAAATTAAAAGTTTTGAAGCATACCTCCACAATTTCTCCAAGACGTACAGAGGTGTCGAAGAGAATCCACACGTGGAGACTCATGCTGGCAAAGCTATTACACGTGCCGCGTACTGAGCACCGAAAAATTGCATGGATTAGGAGTCCTGACATTGGCATCCCAACCCCGTACTTCTTTCTCAATTGCCTAAATCACCCTCAATTTTATCAGATTTTTCTTCTTTTTTCCTCTACAAGAAAAGAAAAACAACATTTAGCAACCTGAAAATTAATTTTTTATTAAATTTTGATAGAAATTAATAAAACGTGTAGTTAAAAACTATAAAATCATAAAATATATGATTAAAATTAATTATTAACTTCAACTTAAATTAAAATTAAAATTTTAATTCCTACCAAAGTGTAACATTTTTTTTTGGCATAATTTTGCAATTTCGCGAAATGGTATTAGAAATTTTTTAATCTTTACTTATTTTTTTGTTTGTTTTGCTTTCTATCCTGAATTTCAAATTCTTCTGTACAATTTTTTGCAAAAATTGACATTTAAAGTTTAAACTATTAATTAAAATAATAAACTCGATCATTATATATGATGAGTAGTTTACTCCCACATTCTTTATATTAAGATAATAAATGAGCGTAAAAACTCTCCCGATCCACTATGAATAAATTTAATAATCACATGAGTGCATTTTTACATGCTTCAATTTATTTGAAAAAATATTTTTAGTGTTTACATGACCCATAATTTACATATTAAAAACTTTGAAAATAATAGAAAAAAAAAAAATACTCATCTTCAAGGGATAAAATAGTAAATACACCTGAACATCTAGTATTCTTTCATTCCTATAGACAGCAAGAAGCAAGAGGCAAGAGCCAAAGAACAGGAAGCGGAACCAGTAAGAAGCAAATAATGAAGGGAGGAGCTCTACTCTATGCAGTTGGTGTTGCGCTCTTAACTTGTGCACTCCCCCTCCATGCAAACCCACAAGACCCAAAAATTGTCGAAGTAACAGAAACTCACCACCACCTCCTTGGCACCACCACAGAGCTCCACTTCAAGAATTTCCTGCAGGAGTACGGGAAAGAATACTCTACTGATGAGGAGTATCTACGCCGCCTCGGGATCTTCTCCATGAATCTGATCAGGGCGGCCGAACACCAGGCGATGGACCCCACAGCCGTCCATGGAGTCACGCAGTTTTTTGACCTTTCTGAGGAGGAATTTGAGATGATGTACATGGGTGTCAAAGGACCTGGTGGTTCTGCACCGTGGGCAATTGGCGGAGGCGGTGTACCGGTGGCGCCGGAGATAGACGATAGTGGCTTGCCAGAGTTCTTTGATTGGAGGGAGAAAGGTGCTGTTACTGAGGTGAAGATGCAGGTTAGCAACTGCTGATCCCCAAAAAATACAAAATAGTAGATGCACAAAAAATCCGCGAAATCATAAATCAAACTGAAATCGTTAGTTTGAAATTGTTGGTTCGGATCCACATGGACGCGCTGTATTTTTTCCCTCAAATCGAACCAAGTCATTTCAAAATGATTTTGTTTTGATTTTAATTTTTAAAAATCGCATAAAATCGACCGAATCCTTTTTTAATTAAAAATTAATTTTATTAACTTAATAAAAATTAAAGTTTTCACTTTTTTAGAAAAAAATACCAATTTAACAATACAAATGACAATCAATCCATTGAAATAATTATATAAAGTAAATTAAGTTTATCATTATTAATCGATAATTTTATAAATCCACAATTAATGTCGTGACCTGATATTTAATCTAAATTAAAATTAATCCAAAATCATATGAAATAAAAAAAAAAATTATTTTCAACAATTCAAATAATAATTCAACAAAATTAAGGCAACAAATCACGCCCACAACTTCAGAAACCCCAACATAAACTTTCATTTCTCGGACATTTGATGCTTGCCTGCTACTACTAAACAAAATGTGATTCTCAATCGCAAATTGTTAGTCGTCTTTTGCTTGTTAGTCTAGTAATTTCTACATGAATCACCTCTTTCTCTCTTGATAAGTCTTAGATTCACACTCAAGTCATTTTTTTCATTATTCTTTCTTTCATTTGTTGTTTTTAAACTTATTATAAACTTGTGAGTTGTGATTTTGATTAAAAAAAAAGATTATTTGTGTGTCTAGGTAATTAATGAACTTGTTTGTGGTTTAAAAAGAACGAAGAATAGAGCGTATTGATTGCGTGAAAATGTTAAAATTCCTAATTACTACTACTATATTCTACTTTCTTAAAATCATTAGAGAATAAAATTTGACAATTTTCAATAAACCTGAACTCTATCGTTATTTGTACATTTAAACATATCATGTTAAGTTCTTATTTGTCATCTCACTAGCAATATGAAAAGAGTTTTAACTAGGGCTGTAAATGGATTGTATATGGACCGGATCTGCCTACATCCGATCCGACCCGATAAGAATAATTGTCGGATCTGATCCGATAATTTAACGAATATTTGATTGTTAATTCATATCCGTTTTGCTATGTTATCGGATATCCGATCCGATAATTCGGTTCGAAATTAAAGAAATTATGAAAAAAATTAACGTTGGAATCAACTTTTTTTTTATTATTTTTTTCTAATTCTTAAACGGGTTTAATAATTATAAAATTTTCAACTTTTTAATGTTTTGAATTTGATGATTTTTTTTATTCCAAACTTTTTTATTTTCGCATTTATTTATTTTAGTCACAAACAATATGTTATAAAAATATTTTACTTACTTAATTATTTATAACAAATTGGATTGGATTGTTATCATATCGAATTGACATATATCCATATTTGATCCATTTAGTTAACGGATTATCGAATTCGGATCTTGATCGGGTTATCGGACTAAGATCCTGAATCCATCTTCTATTAATTTCATCGGATTCAGATCAAAATCCAATCAGTTGACAGCCCTAGTTTTAACCAAGCTATTACAGTAGAATGTGACTCTGTCTTTACCTACTGTTATATGACAATATGAAAGGCAAACAAGAAAATTTAAATAAAATGGAAGAAAGATATATTCGTTCTATTAACATCTTTTAACAACCAACTTTAAAAATAATTTATTCACGGGTTTCATGAGAAAGGTAAATGTAATTTAACATTTAACATTGTTTAAACTTATATGTTAACTTATGTTAACTATATTAATATAATGACGATAGGTAAACCGTGGATTAAAACCAATTCAACTTGCAAATTATAGTTTAGTTTGGTTTGATTCGAAAAATAAAATGGTTTGATTTGGTTTGAAAAAATTTCAAGCCGCATGAAATGGTTTAAATTGAAAATATGTCACAAACCGCCCAAACCGAATTGTGTTCATCTCATATAAAAACTTCATGCATTTTTCATGAGTAATATTGTATATTACTTACCCGTTCCATGGTAAGCTAACTTTCTTTTTTCGTTTGTTTCATATTATAGGCCTTTCTTTATTCAGAGTATGGTTAATTTATTAATTTTTTAATATATCGTTATTTAATGTCAATGAATACGAACTACTGCTATTTGAATCTTTATTTAATGTAGGAGTGTATTAGAAAAAAATGTAAGTATTAATTATAGGATAATTATATTCACACAACAGCGCATTTTAATTACATTAGCTTTTATATTCTCTACCTTTTTCTTCTTGCATTGTCATTCTTAAACTTTAATTAATTAACATATTTTTGTCTCTAATCATGATTTTCATTCAAATATTCTACCAAAGTTTATCAAAAAGATGGACAAATATTTTGTTTTAACTTATGCATTATTTGTTTATTTCAATTATTTAAAGATACGAGAGATAAATGCATCTATTTGACCCTCACAACAAATATCTTGGACGAAAATTATCTCTATAGATAAGATGTGAAAATTAAGTCACTGTAGATAAGATGCGAAAATTAATAGAGGACTGATGATAAAAATTAAACAAACAAAAAAATTTGAGAACAAATTTGTAAAAATAAAAAAAAGTTAGGGATATTCATTTGTCCGAACATTATTGATTTTCCTTTTGTTACCATAATTCTTAATAAATAAATTTCTGGTCTTTTAAATTATTAAAATCAGTCGGACTACATCATAATTTGATGATTGAATTTAGAGGAACTCGTGAATTTGATGTGATGAATAAGTATATCCACGCCTTTTAGGGATTCCCGACTAGCGGTTATTTATAATTTTGTTTAGAGGGTATCTACACGTGACTTAGTGAGTCCATATGTTGACTCGATTCGATTGTCCCATCTCTAAAATTTTTATATCCCACAACAATTTTGCAGTGCCAAAATTTAGTGGACATAATAATTTTTGTTTTCCCAACACGATGAATATATGCCCGCTTAAAATTTAGAGTAGCCCAACCCATGTATGTTAGTTATTATTTTTGTAATGGATGTGAGATTTTTACAGTTGATATTCCTCCCAAGATGGAGGCTGGTTTGAACACAACAATTTTGAAATTCATGTACTCATTTGAATTTTAGACGGATCAAATTGACCTTAACAGATATGATAGCTCTTATATGTTGGTTGTTCGAATTTCACAAATAATATATAGTTTGATTCAAACATCCAATATTGGTTAGTATGTTCATCATTGTCTTTTTTACAGGGAAGTTGTGGTTCTTGCTGGGCATTTAGCACCACGGGAGCTGTTGAAGGTGCTAATTTCATTGAAACTGGGAAACTTCTGAGTCTTAGTGAGCAACAGCTTGTGGACTGCGATCGTGTGGTTAGTCTCATCGTATTTTCAATAATTAGTGGACTGGCATATTATAACACAGAAGATGGATCATAGCTAGCTTTATATTGATATTGTTGATCAAACTTTACATGGACCGTGTAGTGTGATGCAACAGAGAAGGATGCTTGTGATGATGGATGCTCGGGGGGACTTATGACAAATGCTTACAAGTACTTGATCGGGGCAGGAGGTATAGAAGAAGAGAATGCATATCCTTATACCGGAAAACGTGATGAATGTAAATTTAGGCCGGAGAAAGTAGCTGTTAAACTTGTGAATTTCACCAGCATTCCGGTGAACGAAAATCAGATTGCTGCCTATTTAGTCAATCATGGCCCTCTTGCAGGTAGTGTTCTTTGGTGGTACTCTTTATTTCATTTTGCTCATTAATCATTTTATGCGTTGCGTGAATACATTATGTGGACAGTGGGGGCTGAAGTGGTTCTCCAGGATCTTTGGTGGTTTTTCATCATCTTTATAAAGAGTTGATCCACAAAAAATGATACTAGTCGCTATGTAGTTACGGCCTCAAACATAGAGGGGTAGTGCCCAATTTACTCTGACGATCTATCTTTAGAACGGTATATGAAAAGAAAAGAAGAATAGAATGTTATACTGAGCTTGTTAATGTGTTTTTTGTATTGTGAATTCTTTTTATCTATTACCTCTAGCATTGCACAAAAAAAAAAAAAAAATCATTAAAAGAAGGGGATTGCTCTTGCAATTTGGAATGAAAGCTTTTCTGGTGGCAAAGAGCGGTAGGTACCATTCCCTCACCATATGAGGCGGGGTGGACTTCAGATTAACAGGTATATGAATGTTGGGATGCCCCGAAACATCTTTGGAGTGGGACGACCTTTTAGAGGCGGGTTCAATTAAAGGCGAGATGTGTTCACATGTGCTTTGTCAATTGAGGGTGGTGACAGGATCGAAGACTTCTTTCTTTTCAATTAATATATTCTAAATTGCATGGTTAGCATCTATGGTTTTCTTACCCTGAATTTGAATATGCAGTGGGGATAAATGCAGTTTTCATGCAAACTTACATAGGCGGTGTGTCATGCCCGCTTATTTGTGGCAAGAAGAGGCTCAACCATGGCGTTCTTCTAGTTGGCTACGGCTCAAGAGGTTTCTCGATTCTTAGATTGGGGTACAAGCCGTACTGGATCATCAAGAATTCGTGGGGTAAGAATTGGGGAGAAAATGGATACTACCGATTGTGCCGTGGGTACGGGATGTGTGGAATGAACACCATGGTTTCTGCTGTTATGACTCAGACATCATGGTAAAGTTTGGCTAATGCAAGTGATGCCATCCTTAAAATAGCAAGGTGTTGTGATTTGTAAAATATATGATGTTTTTCATTTTGGTGTGTTGCTAAAATAAAATCAAGTTTCTAGCTATGTAAGAATCCTGGTACTCAAGTGAATAGTTTATGGGCATGTGAAGGTGGAATAATTTGTTAAAAGTAAGTTTACTTAAATGAGAGTAAGCAAGTTATTTTCTTCGCAAGTAATTTACTTATTTTGAAAGTATCATCATCTACACGAATGTTATACATAGATGTGGGTGCTTGTACATGTTAACTCGAGGACTTGTCGAGATTGTTGAATAGAAGGAGAGGGTGAAAGGGAGAAATGCGATTGAGATCAAGAGGAATTCAAATTGGCTGCATGTTGCTGTTAAATTGACTAGCACAGAACTAAAATTGGCACAAATAGTGATGGAAGAGCATAATTAATGGTGCAGTGGAACAATAAATTTGACAAAAGTGTAACAATAAATTATCCCAAATGACAATTAATTAAAATCAATCCAATACTAAACACAAGGAATTCTTATAGCAATAAGCAGACGAGAATCAAGAATTCTAATATTTTTAGCACTAGCAGGAACCCATAATCTATGTATCAAAGAAGAAAAAATGAGCAGTTTTTAGGAGGAATTTTATTATTTTTTAAATGGATTAGCCACAGAAATTTAAATATCCAAATAGAAAACACAGAACATCTATTTGGGTTTGTTGATTGTACAAATGAGTGTTCTAAGCAAAGTATTGAAGAATAAAGTAACAAACCTTCTCTTTTTTATTTTCTTTTCTGACCACCTCTTTTCATCCTTCTTGGCAATGGGCCAAAGAACCTAATTTCCACCAAAAAAATTAATAATTCCAAGAGCATGTTTGGCAAGTTCTGAAGCCCGCAACCCATGTGAACTTGTCCACAAGAATTTGGGCATTGAGAAAGTTTCACAAATAACTTGAAAAATTAAAATATGTTTCAAAATACTGTCTTATCTTTTTATTTAACCAAAATAATGTTTCAATTCTCTTTTCTACTCCAATGTTTTATATTTTGGTAACATTATGTATTATACACGTATAACACGTGTAACCTATATGTTACATTTTTTATTTTATTTTTTTGCAATGAGCATAACACGTAGTCACACGTGTTACAAAAGGTGTATCATGTTTCTACAATTGTTACCTCCACCATCAATAATGAAGTTATCGCCACGATAGTGCGAGCCAAATCATAGGTTAAATAAAAAAATTCTATATCTATGTACCCAACCTCCATCTCATCCATCACCACTACATTCCATAGTTAAAAGGCAAGTTATATCTAATGGTTTTGTGTTAAGCATGTGGTGGCGGAACCACAGTTATTCTTACGAGCCTATTTATTGTGAGCGTTGGTGATTCTACAGAGTCACAGTAGTGTTAGATATATTGTTGAGTGTTTTTGTGCGTTTGTATTGTGTATCACTTTTTGTATTTGAATTGCACATGTACTTTTGTATTGTTTTTAGACTTTTTAAAACTCTACAGAAAAAAAAAAAGGAAAAAACGATAAGCGGTATATATATACATATGAGCGGAGGTCATTCAGTAAAATACCCGATAATATGGTAATTTTATAAAATAATACATTACAAAATTTATATAAGTCACACCTAATATATAAATTAATAAATTACTGATATATAGTGCTTACAATTGGATTGCGTGGCCTTTCTAGGATATGATTCAATTATTGTTTATTTCTTCTCCAGGTTGTAGTACATTAAATACAATGTAAAATAAGTAAAAAAACAAGAAATACTTTGATAAATTAATAAATTCTTGATTGATAGATAATATTTGTCCTGGTTGCACTCATTATTTGAAAACTCTCGTTTTCAACATTCTCATTTTCAACTATATGTTCGTACAATAAGAAATTCAGTACGTAAATTCAATTTTTTTTTTTTTTACTTTTTAACTTCACACGCTCCTAAAAATTGCTATTCAAAATATTATTTTTTCCCAATGCCATCAAACGTAGGCTTAATTTATAGAGTTTTAGCTGTAATTTCCACTTACCATTTAACTAAAAATATTTCAAAAAAATAAAATAAATGTATTTCCCTTAGTCAACGCAGCCCAGCCCAGCCTGTTATAGGCCCTATGCCGTACCGGCCGACCCACTCAATATGTTGTGATCACGTGAAACCACAAAGAAACGTGTAAATCATAATCCACGTCAGATAGAAAGGGACAGAGGGGAGAGAGAGAGAGAGAGAGGAAGAAGAATAACGAAACAGGCAGAAATTTGTAAAACAGGATGCCAACAAATCAAGAAAATGATCTTATATTCTTCTCTCTATAAATACCCCTTTCTCATCTCACCTGATTCTTTCTTCGCCACTTTCACTTGCCTGATAGAGAGAGAGCCATACAAAAGGTACCACATTTCTTTTCTTTTCTTTTCTTGTCTTTATATATATTTTTTATTTTTAATGTTTTCTTGCTTTGAGAATAATCTCTCTCTCTCTCTCTCTCTCTCTCTCTCTCTCTCTCTCTATTGGTTGCGTTGGTAAAGTGTGTGTGAATAATTTATCATGTTTAATTAATTATAAATGGGATTAGGAAGTGCTAATTGTGGAAAAAGATTAATGTTTTTTTGTGAAAGATCAATTTTTGGTTTTGGTTTGAATGATCTTTTTTCTGATAGAATTTTGTTGACCTTCTTTTGGGGAAGCTGTTATCTATTTGTGTAAATGGTAGTTAATCAAATTGCTTGTTGATGAGGTGAAAGAGTATTAACTTCCTCAGGGTGGATTGAAAGAGAGAGAGAGAGTCTTTTTGAAGCTCGAAAGGGAGGTCCTTGTGATTCCACCTGGTTTTTCTTGAAAAATTAAAGATCATTCATACATAGCATGGTCGAGGCTCACCCACTTCTTTGAACTTATGTACTCCCCTGGATGGAAGGGGTAACCGGATAGGAGGGACGGAATGGGGGGAACAGCTAGATTCCAGAGGATCGAGCTCTCTAGTCCAACCAGTTGTTGTCACAAAAATTCACAAGAACATTCTGTGGTCTTAGTAAGAGAGAGATGAGTTAAGGTTTTACTTGTTGTGAGATATCACATTGTTTGAAGATTCTTAGACGTTGTTTTGAGTAAAGGGTCATCCACAAGTCTATTTTTGGTGTGTTGTATACTCTTATTCAAGACTTATATCATTTGAAGATGTTATGTGAATCACTACAAACATGTGAAGTATATGGTTAATCACTAACCCAATAACGAAAGTTTCATGACGGGACCAGAGCAAGCTGCCATGAGACTGGGAAAAATTAAATATATTCTTCTTCATATATGCTTTGAACTCCACACGGTATTAGAGCTTTCTGACTAAAGTCTAAGCAACTCCTTCGCGTTCAAAATGTCTACCTCTCCAAATTCTTCAATTTCTGATGCCACCACCACCACCACCACTCTTCCTCTCTTCAACCCCACCACCACCATAAAAGTCACCAAATTATCACGTACCAACTATCCAATTTGGAAGGCCACCATGCTTCCCTATCCTAAGGGACAAAAAGTCTTTGGCTATGTTGAAGGTACAATAAAAAAACCTTCAAAAGAAATCACTGCAACTGATGGCACTAGATCAGCCAACCCTTCCTATGAAACCTGGGAAACACAGGACAACCTCATACTTAGCTGTCTCAATTCGTCACTCTCGGACAATGTTCTCGCACAGGTGGCTCATTGAACTTCCTCCCATGATGTTTGGACTGCTCTTAGCTCGGCATTTGCTTCCCAATCCCGTGCTAAGGCAGTGCTGGTACGCTCTCAACTAGCCACAGCTCGCAAAGGCAACCAAACTGCCAATGACTATTTCATGAATATCAAAAGGCTTACGGATGACTTGGCAATTGCTGGCCAAGTTATGAAGTGTGACGATATCTTAACCTATTTACTTGCTGGTTTGGGTCCGAAGTATGACACACTTGTAGCCACAATCTCCCACCAAAAAGATATCATCACATTAGAAGAGGTGTATTCCATGTTACTCACTAGTGAGGCCCAAGTCCAACACAACAATCAGTTAATTCCAAATGCCATCGCTAATGTTGCTACTCGACGACAAAATTTTTATGGCAATCGAGGTCGAGGAAATCCTTTCAATCATCGAGGCAGGGGGCGTGTTCAACCCTCAAGCATTCGTGGATCAGGCAGAGGTAATTACAATCCTACATGCCGTTCAATTAATAATTTTAACAACACTTTGTGGTGCCAACTTTGTGACAAACCAGGCCATGCTACATCCCGCCGCTTTAAACAGTATGATCTCAATTTTCTACCTCCACCATCTCAACAAAATCCTCAAGCTAATTTTGCTTCAAACCAATTATCCCAACAATCAATTGATCAAGAATGGCATGCTGACACTTGAGCTATTCACCACTTGACCAACAACTTTAACAATCTCAATGTCCGTGGAGATGAGTATGTAGGGAATGATCAAATTCAAGTTGGTGATGGCACAAGTTTGAATATAACACGTACTGACACTTCTTCTTTTGTCACCCCTTCAAAATCTTTTGTCTTAAATCAAATACTAGTTGTCCCTCAAATAAAAAAAGAACTTATTATCTGTTCAAAAATTTGCTGAAGATAATAATGTTTATTTTGAATTTCACGCTTTTTTTTTCTGATCAAGGATTACTCGGGGAGCATCCTGCATAGAGTTCATCTCAAAGATGGTCTTTATTGTCTTTCTCAGCCTCTTCAATCAATCATTCCTTCAGCTTTTGTTGGTGTTCGAGTTTCCCTTTCCGATTGGCATCGTTGTCTTGGACATGCATCCTACAAAACAGTCCATCATGTGATTGTCGCGAATAAACTTCTTGTTGGATCAAATAAAAAACAATCTGTTTGTCCTGATTGTGAGATGGCTAAAAGCCACGGCTTACCTTTTCATGCATCTAATCATCATGTTTCTAAGCCTCTTGAACTGCTTTATTCCGAGGTATGGGGACCTAGTTCTGTTCTTTCATGTTTTGGTTCTCATTATTATGTTTGTTTTCTTGATGATTTCACTAAATTTATTTGGGTGTTTCCACTAAAATTAAAATCTGATGTTGAACAAATCTTCTTACAATTCCAAAAATATGTTGAACACCACTTTGAAACTCAAATTAAAGCTATTCAAACTGATTGGGGTGGTGAATATCGACGCTTAAATAATTATTTTAAAACTTGTGGGATTCAATATCGTCTAGCATGCCCATACACACATGAACAAATGAGTTCTGTCGAACGGCGTCATCGTCAAATTGTGGAAATGGGCTTAGGTTTGTTAGCTCATTCCAATCTTCCAAAACCATACTGGGAAGATGCTTTCTTGATAGCAACATATATTATTAATCGCTTACCCACAAAAATTTTGAACAACCGTTCTCCTTATGAAGTGGCATATAATCAAAAACCCAATTACAATTTTTTGCGCGTATTTGGATGTGCTTGTTGGCCAAACTTGAGAGCTTATAACAAACATAAATTTGATTTTAGATCCAAAACATGTATTTTTATTGGTTATAGTCTCTCACATCTAGGTTACAAATGTTTAGATTTATCCACATGAAAATTTTTTGTTTCGCAACATGTCATATTTAGTGAGTCCTCTTTCCCTTATATCCACTAAATATAAAACTCCCTTATTAGAGCCCAATTTGATTTCTTTGCCCTTGTCTTTAACAACACAAGCCCCAAATGTGCCAACTAATCCTGCAGGTGCCGATATGTGTTCTTCAAACCCATTGCAAATTGAAGGAAATCATGACCATGCAACTCTCTCTTCAGACACTTCCTCAGGTAATGATACTGTTCCAGCAAATCATGACATTCAACCATCAGTTATTGTTGAAGAGCAACCTGCCAACCATGCCTCTTTACCATCAGCTCAACCTCATCGTATGGTAACAAGGTCTCAAACTCACTCTCCCAAACCAAAGCAACCATTTGTTGGCATTATTAAATATCCTCTACCCAAATGCTTCCTTGTTGAGTCCACCTCTGAAACTATAGAGCCTACATGTTATACAGAGGCTTCCAAAGATGCTAGATGGCGAGAGGCAATGGATCAAGAATTTGATGCCTTACTTCGTAATGGCACATGGGACTTGATTCTTCTACCGCCAAACTGTAACCTTGTGGGAAACAAAAGGGTCTACAGAATTAAACGGAAAGCAAATGGTCAGATTGACCGCTTTAAAGCGCGTCTCGTCGCCAAAGGTTACCATCAACAACAATATGTTGATTTTAATGAAACGTTCTGTCCAGTAGTTAAACCAGGTACAATCAGACTAATTTTTGCCGTCACTCATAGTTGGAGCATTCGCCAAATAGACATACAGAATGCCTTTTTACATGGCTTGTTGCAGGAAAATGTTTACACGCATCAACCACATGGTTACATTCATCCTGATTTTCCAACACGTGTGTCGGTTGAAGAAAAGCCTATACGGTCTTCGTCAGGCACCAGAGGCTTGGTTCTCTCGCATAACTGAAAAATTGCAACAATATGGTTTTCTCGGTTCCAAGGCTGACAATTCTCTCTACACACTCCATCGAGGTCCCCTCCAACTATTTATCTTGATCTACGTCGATGATATCATCGTCACAGGCTCCAACTCAAAGGAAATAGATAATCTAATCTCAATGCTTGGTCATGAATTTCCTGTCAGAGATCTTGGAAATCTATCCTATTTTCTTGGCGTAGTTCAGTAGACTTGAGAGGTCTTCCCTGATTTAATCCTGTCCACTTACTGAGTTTTAGGATCAAATCCCTTGATCTTATTTGCTTCATTTGATAGCTAATTGCCCTTTTCTTCATGTTACTGTCTCCCACATCTTATTTTGCTTATACCTTTGAGAGTTGGGAACTCGTATAGTGAATGCATTCAAGTTTCCCACTTTCTTTATGCTCTTTTTTAATTATTCGGTTAGTTTCTTTTGAGTTTTATTAATTCATCTGCAACTTGTTTTGAACTTTTGAAATCTTCTTGTATGAGTTTAAAAGCCTCTGCTTTTTTCAAGCTGAGAACACGGTTGCAGGGGAGCGTTAAAGCTTATACCATATAGCTGACACACCACTTGCTAAAGTAATGGCACGAGTCCTATGGCCTTTTCACTCTTAACCTTTTGGGTTTGAGTTGGACGCTGGGCATGCAGCAGATATTACTTTTTTCTTTCTATATGCAACATTAAAATTTCACTTGACATATAATGTTCTGGGGCAACTCATGCTAATATGAAATATAAATTGGTGCATACTCACTATGAAAGTTGAATACAGATGTAACTTCATTTCAATTTCCATTTTAGGAAAAGTTTTGCAAAGGTCATTGTTTCTCTATTCCAATTGTCCTTCTTTATTGTGTTTATTGAAAAAAAATTCTCTTTTATGCAGAGCAGTAGTTACATTAAAATCCTTTTTCATAGCTAACTGTACATATAGAGACAATCTTAAGAGGTCATTTGAAGAAACAAGTTGTTGATATTTTCTCTTTCAACAGAAAGGGGATGGTTTTTCGTTCTAGTTACTATGGAAGTTGATATTGGAATTTCCTGCTGCAATAAGAAGATACCTTTAGAGAATCCAACACCAGTGAATGAATCGAAAAAGCCAGGAGAAAATCACATGAGCACTTCTGTGTTCGTCAATCATGGTAAGTTTTGCTTATAATTATCTTTGTAAAGAATCGAGTATATAAAGATACTTAGCCCTTGTTTGGTACCCATTTTTTTCAAAATACATTTTTCTCTCTTTTATTTTTGGCCACACATTCTTCAATAAAATAGTATTACACGCAAATACAAAATTTTTAATTATTTTTTAACTACACATTCTCCACCAAAATACTATTTCAAAAATGTATTTTGGGCAAAAAATGGGGTTCAAAAAGTTAATATAAAGTTAATCATGACATGGGGTTCAAAAGTTAATATTTCTTACGTCTACCCTTGCTGGCTTTACTGGTATGTAAATTGAAAGTTTATTGAAATAGATAACTCAGTTAGAGGTTTTCAAGGAAAATTATACATGTTTAAATTAACGAAAGAAAGGAAAAAGTAAGGGCCTAAATATTTTAATGATTTTAGTCACATCCATGGCTCTTGTATATTGAAGTAAATGGTAATGATTTGTCTTCTAATCTATGTGTGGGTCAAATATACTTAACAAAGCCTGTTCAGCTGGTTTACATGACTCTCTTCTTCTGCTGCATTGTTTCAATTTCCAAAGTTAAACCATGGAGGTTCATATCCTATTAAGTTACCTGATTCTGTGTTTTTTAGGTTGACCTCTTCCTTGAAGCATCCATTAATACCAATATGATTGCTTTTTGTGACTGATGCATCTAGTGGCCTTTGATGAATTTGTCCAAACTATCTTCAATGGTCCACAATATACGCCACTTGAATTTATCCTCTGTTATAATTATAGATGCTTGTGTACTGTGGAAGGTCATGGGCTATGATGCACCGACACGGACACGTGTGTCCGACACGATATGTGTCGGATACGTCGACTCGCAATTTTTAAAAAAGTACAGACACTTTACGTCATCGACACGTTGATTAAATTCTTAAAAATTCTTCATTTATATAGTATAAATTTAGTTTTATACTTGTTATTAATTTTTCTTATTGAAATATTTTAAATATATGAGTATATATTTGTTATTTACTAAGAAATCTAATAATTTTGAATTAACAATATATAATATTTCTAATATAAAAAGAATAATGATTATGGTAGAGCGTCCGAAGAGTGTTGGTATCGACTCGTGTCCGACACATGCTACCCTAATTGAAATGTCCGTGCTACAGAGGTCATGGGTTCGAATCTTGGAGCTAACCTGTTTTTAAAATTTTCATTCGTCAAACTTGAAAGCAAAAACGAAAAGAAAAAAATAAATTATCGGCACTCTAAAAGCTTAAACTTCTAAGGTGGATAAAACAGATAAGTTTTTGCTCATCTTTGAAAAAATTAATAATAAAATAAAAAGTTTAATGAGAGGTCTTTAATATGTCTGTGTTTGTAGCTGCAATTTCATGGCATGAGAGCAGAAGAAAATGGATTGGAGATCTATCTCAGAGGCCGGAAAGGGTGCCAAAGGATCCAATTATAAGGTACTGCACTTAATTTTCTCTGTCTTCCTTGATTACCACCAATAGCACTGTAGAGACACACAAAATGTGGTAGCACTATTTGATATAGTTGCAATGATTTGAACGGCTAGAAGATCCCAGTGTGTCATTAAATTCAGAGTTGCCATTTAGACTAGGTGTAGAGTTAATTGACGTACGTATACTTGTCTGACTGATCTATTTTTATGCAACAAGTACAGCTGGTTACTTTGCTCTGCATTTACTGATGCCTTGAAGGCCTACGTAAAGTTTTGTCATAAGATGATTCTGTTATATAGTTCTAAGTAATTAGGGTATATAATAGAACTGCTTCCGTTGCACATATTTGGTCCTTTTTTCTCTGTAAAAGAGAGAACCAAGAACCGTTATGACAATATTGATTTTCATTTCTCTGTTTATGAGATTATACATTGAAATCTACTCTGACATTTGCTCTTGCAGCTGGTCAATGACCTATGAAGGCTTACTCTCGAATAATGACACTTTTTCCGAACCAATCCCTTTACCTGTAAGTTCTCTGGATAAAAATATTGCATATGCACTTTTTAAGTATTTAGGTGCCCCCTTAACTCAAACGATGACCCTACAACAAACTTTGTCTTTAAATGAGCTTTATGTGGCAGCATAAGAGCAGAGTATGAATTTTAATGTCTATTTTTTATGAAACCAATTTTTTTCGCCGGTTGAGTAGGGTATTTAATTTTTTGCTGCATAAGAATTGGACTACAATTATTAGTGCAAATACAACAAACTAAGCGTTGTTACCAATAAATTTGTGTATACTTAGCGACTAACTTTTGGTCTTTTCCGACCTTTTCTGACTTGCTCTAACAAGATCACGTCGCTCACACGCTTTTTTGGTCCAAGCATGGGGCATTATTATGTAAACTCTGATGTACAAACCCGTGCATATGCGTACTGATTCAGATATATACACACACACAAACGCACATTCTGCAGGAGATGGTGGACTTTTTGGTTGATATCTGGCACGATGAGGGACTTTTCGACTAGATAATCTTATTCTAGGTCTTTTCGGAAGCTTTCTATTTGCACAGCAATATGAAATATAATGGAAGCTTGAAATTTCAATATCCATTTCACTTTCAATATTTAGTTGTTGTAACAATAGTTAAACTAGTCCAATCTTATAGTCGTTTCAATTTTATATAATTTGTATATGGTTAGACCTTCAGACAGAGACAGCCATGTAGAGTAATTTTGATGTATTATTGTACCTTATTCATAGAACAAAAAGAATTGCCTTCACAAAATTGTTATGGATATCATATGTTGCTGCTGCTGCTTTGATGGAAGTTCATTGGTTGGATGTATTATCGGAAGAAATGAAATGAAAAATATGGAGCTCCTCTGGTAATTTTTTCAGTGGACCAACATGCCCCTGCAAATGTCCACTTTTTTTTTAAGAGATAAACCCATGTACAAGTATATTGCAACCCGTGTCCAAACTCATGGTTGGATCCGTCACTGCTTTCAACCCGATTGGGATCGAGTCGATGAAACCTACCGAACTTCACGGAGAGTTTGAAGAATAGGTTGAAGTTTAGCTATTCTAGTAACCGTAAGTACAAAGAGTTAAACTTAGTTATTTGAAAGACTACAGCAAAAAAGAAAGTGCTGAAAAGTGAAACTGTGTAGAGAGATGATGAGAGTTTTTTTAAACTTAAAGCAAATTCATTGCTTAGAGTGTAAGTCACCGTCCCTTCCTCCCCAGCCCCTACCCACAGGGGATAACTTCCACTTAGATTCTTCTTATCCCTTTCTTAAATATTTTTAAAATTAATTTTGCAAAATTCAAACGTTGTTTTATGTAATAATTATAATTCTCCTTCATATAATAATCAAAATAATCGAGCATTGTAATTAATAAAAATTAAATATTAAAAATGATCAAATTTTTTAGATATTCTTTTATTCTTGCTTTTGTTTCCGTTTCACGAATTCCGATAAATGCGCCAGATCTCACCCCATGAACCCAACTTAATTCTCTGTTGACCGTTGGGCCTCCCCCACCTCCACCCACCCCACCTTTTCTGCGCGCGTATGTGTATATATATATATATTCATGTTTCTTCATCATCTCAATTTCCTATCCCACCCCATAACCAGCTCTTACAAAAATGGAGAATTACTCTACAAAATTTCTCTCTATCTTCGCTTTTCTCCTCCTTTCTCTACTCTCTTCGGCCGTGGCATTGCTCCGCCCGCCGTCGATTGGGGCAGAGAAGCTAATCCGAGACCTCAACTTGTTCCCTAGTAAACCGATCAATGTGGTTGATTTAGACCGTGAAAATGCTCGTTATTTTTCCTCTGGTCAGAATATTGTCGAGTGGCGTGTTAAGTTTCCCAATTTGGTTGATCCTAGAGGAGTTTCGCTCGAGGACCTTGGGCACCATGCTGGTTACTACCAGATTCAGCGTTCTCATGCCGCTAAGTTTGTTCCTTAAACCCTAGGCTTAGGAGAATCTTCTGTCATTTGTTTTCGTACAAATATCAATCTCTGTTCCTCAACATTTGTTCCTGTTGAGCGTTTTCTCGGTGATTTTATTTTTTCCTTTCACAGTTATTTATTGACTTATTGTATTTAGTGATTCAACCTCCTCCAGAATTGAATGCTTTTCATATTCGTTTGCTTTAGTCAAATTTATTTGTCGAAGAAGAAGACTACTTTTTTCTTTTTATATGTATTTGTTTGTTTATTTAAGCTTGAGTGTATTTTTGTTTTTTCCGTCACCTTAACAATTTTTTTTTTTTTGACAAACCGTCATCAGAGACAACAACCACTAATATAGTAATTTATGGAAGATAATGCCAAGAAACAAAGCTTAGGGGCAGAAGTGCAAAATGAAATAAAGATTGGGGATGGTCACCGCAATTTATTTTAACATTTATTAGACCAGTGAACTTAATGTTATTGAGTGTTTGGTTGTTAAAGAACAACATGTCCATAAGATGAATGTAGCAGGCGTAGGAATGAAAATGCTAAGATGGAGTTTTGATCACACCAGCAAGAAATGACAATTTATGCCAAAAGTAGAGGTGGCATTAAATGAAGCGAGATCAAGGAAATGGTATATAGGTGATTGAGACATTTCTTATGTATAATACCTAAAGAGGCTCCCTCATAAGAGTGATTGATCTCAAGACGTTAGAAGAGGAGGGGTAGGCAAAAATAACATGGCTTTTTCTGGTTGCAAAGGATGTAGTTGCTTTGGATTTTCTAGAAGATTTAGCAATCAACCGAACTGAGTTGCGAAGTTGATACGTGTATTTGACTCCAAATTTATAGGATTAAGGTTTAGTGTTATTTATGCTTATCTTTGGCCCTGGTATTATATTACTTATTCACAATGGACTTGAACACTTTCATGGATTTTATTCAATTTAAGTTCTGGTTTGTATTGAATGAGTTTCCTGATGTTTTCAATACTTTTCATTGTGTGCTTATTTTCATGGACTTGCATTGAAGGAATATGTATTAATTGTTTTCTGATAGCTTAGATTCTTCAATCCTTAAATTGCTGATATAATGTAGCAGCATCAAATAGCTGAATCTCAGATGAATACCCAAAACTTTCTTCCCTGAAATCCTGTTTGTCTGTTTTTTGTAGCTACTATTTTCCCTCTAAAGGTCTTTACTCACATTTCATGGTGTCTTAATTAACAATAGAGCGGTGTTCATTGCAGGATGTTTTACTTTTTCTTTGAATCACGTAATAGCAAAGAAGATCCTATTGTCATCTGGTTGACCGGTGGACCAGGTTGTAGCAGTGAGATGGCTCTTTTCTATGAGAATGGACCTTTCACCATTGCCAATAACCTATCTCTTGTATGGAATGAGTATGGGTGGGATAAGGTGATGCCATTCTCATAGATTTTTATTTCAAATTACTAGGAAATTAACTGAAGAAAATAAGAGAGAGTGGATAAATTTGCTTTCCTGCTTACCATTTGTAGAATTTCCAACAGTGGCCCGTGTAATAATGGTATTTTAGGTGTCAAAGAAAATTGATTTATTTCCTTTGATGATTCTGCAGGTCTCGAATATTTTGTATGTTGACCAGCCTACTGGGACTGGCTTCAGCTATAGCTCTGATAGACGTGACATTCGGCATGATGAAAAGGGTGTCAGCGATGACTTGTATGATTTTTTACAGGTCAGTTTTGCTTTGTTCTCTTTCCCCTCCTCTACTCTAGAATGAAGGAATATAAACATCTGCAGCTTTTTCCTAGAGTGACAATAAAATTTTTGAAAGCAACTGAAGGGGCATACGGCTCCACAATGTCGTTAATGATAGAAAAAGACAATTAAAAAAACATTAGTGCCATATTTATCTGAGGTGGTTAACTGGATCGTCTTTTTTTATTCCACTGTATCAAGGGACCATCTGTATGTTCTTTCAAGGAAACATGAAGTGATGGAAAATGAATTGTTTTCTTCAAGTATAAACAGTTGCCAAATTCAAACATTTTACTTCTTTGCTTTTTCTTCGAGAAAATGCATAAAGTTGTATGCATTTTCATTTTAAAAGTTGAAACTAAATCTGATGGGTTACTAAAATGGGCCTAAACATTTTTGATGCAAACTGCTGTCTGGGAAACAACTTATTTTCTTGATTATGAATCTATGTTGTTACTGAAAATGTGAATGCCTTCTTACAAGTATAATACGTTGAAGAATCAAACCAGTTTATAAGAGAAGAAAGTTAAAGATCATTCTTGGGAAAAATTGTTCCTTTGTCAACTGGAGGTTTCTACTAAATATTATACATTTAACTAAAAGAAAGTTCACTGTAGTAGTTTTCTCAATATAGGCTTTCTTTAAGGAGCATCCTGATCTTGCAAGTAATGACTTTTATATTACTGGAGAGTCGTATGCTGGGCACTACATTCCTGCTTTTGCTGCTCGCGTTCACCAAGGAAACAAAGCAAAAGAAGGAATTCATGTAAATCTGAAGGTATTTTTCCCTTTGCACTTATGTGGTGTGTATGCTAGTAAGATTATGTTGATTTATCTTACTTGAGGGAACATACAGGGTTTTGCTATTGGAAATGGGCTCACAGACCCAGGAATTCAGTATG
>CAIGRB010127588.1:56466-71523 GCA_903798255.1 Fraxinus quadrangulata | reverse complement strand
CCTCCCCATCTACATTTTTGCCCATTTATAAGAAGATTAAAGATCTCCATTCCATTAATTTTTCTCTGCAAAAGCTCTTCTACATTTGGCAGTTGAAAAATGATGCGTGTTTATTGTTTTCCAAGATAGCACCCTCCAAAATTTATTTGTTATTCAATGCTATTCCAAATTAAATGCCAATGTGGTCCCGCCATTATAATACATGTTAAAATTCCATAATAGTTATATATTAGAACTTAGAAGACAAGTTCATCCATTCTAAATGAAATTATGGGAACAAAATACATGCGCTCTTTCTCTCTGGACTGCACAACAGTAATTGAACTGTTTCTTAACCTCATTCTACACTATACTGGCAGGAGTAGGGGTTAAGAAATGTCGGATGGCAGGTGGTGAAGGCTAAGTTATCTTTCTATATATGAAGAAGTATTAGTTCATTTTTCTGTGCAGCAAATTCAGTGAGCTCTCAGGATTGGCTGTCCCTTCCGTGAATCAGATTCTATTGACACTTCTTTCTGCTCACTTGACGTTGATATTGTCGACAATTATTGCCTTTTTTGAATGGTTATTAGTTGTTGGATGCAGTTATAAACAATTTTTCAGATTTATAAATGTTGGCGCAGAAACTAGGATGTGGTGTTATTTTGAGAGAGAAAATTGCTGGTTGACATGAACCTATAATGGTAATATGGTCAAATGATAAAATGGGCATTATTGTGCAAATTATATTTTCTTAAAAGAAACCCTTTTTCTTTTTGTACAACTTCCTGGACTCTAACCAATTTGAACTAATAGTTTTCAGTGGCTGAAGTTACTTTTTAGCTTTAATTTCATTTTACTTGTTTCAGGGACTGATGGGACAGTCTCTTGCATGGCTGCCTATTTAGTTTGCAATACCATATTCAGTTCTATCATTGCTCGTGTTGGCGATTTGAATGTAAGGAAGTAATACAACTTATTGTATTATTTATGGCTAACGTATGCTGATGTTTGGAAGTCAAAAAATACATGAAAGATGAATTTTTAGATTTTTTCTTGGAAAAAGGTGTCAATTGCTTGGCAGTGTGACTAATAAATGGGGAAATTTTAGAAATGTTGCTCCGACCTATTACTCCATTCATTTTCATTGAAGATTAGCATAACATTCAAGATGATAATTGGCCCTATTGCAATTTGAGTGTTGATATTTTCACTTGCAGTATTATGACATTAGAAAGAAGTGTGAAGGCAGCCTCTGCTATGACTTCTCAAACTTGGAGAAATTCCTCAACCAAAAGTCTGTCAGGAATACACTTGGAGTGGGGGATATAGAGTTTGTGTCCTGTAGTACTACTGTGTACCAGGCCATGCTTACGGATTGGATGAGAAATCTTGAAGTTGGTATCCCCTCTCTTCTCGAGGACGGTATAAAGTTGCTGGTGTATGCTGGAGAATATGATCTTATCTGTAACTGGCTTGGTGAGGCTCTTTTCTACTTGCAGTGAATTTTTGTTGTATACTATGCTAGAATTATTATAGTGGGGACACAGTCGTCTATTGAAATTCATTCATATTTTTTTAAAGCATCAACACGTGCAAATATTCATAAATGGGTGGCGTTTAGATATGAACCCGTCTTTCTCGAAAATGTTGTACTACCTTATCTAAAAGCTTAAGCTATTAGAGAGGAAATATTATTTATTCAAATTTGGTCTTCAACTTACTATAATCTTGGTATAAATAATTTTTTTTAATAATAAGCTGTAATTAAAATTGCAGGTAACTCGAGATGGGTTCATGCAATGGAATGGAGTGGGCGGAAAGAGTTCATAGCATCTTCTGAAACTTCTTTTGAAGTTGATGGTTCTAAAGCAGGATTGTTGAAAAATCACGGGCCTCTCAGTTTCTTAAAGGTCCATATTTACCCCTCTTCCTTTCAAACATTTATATTTGTCCGTGGAGATTACTGGACTTGCTGAACTCTCACTATTGTGTTTGATAACATACAGGTCCATGATGCCGGACACATGGTTCCCATGGATCAGCCTAAAGCTTCATTAGAGATGCTGAAGAGGTGGATACATGGCTCGTTTTCTGAATGTACAATCGACTCTGGAAAGTTAGTTTCTTCAATGTGATCATCGACTTTGGTCTTCTTCGCCTTGAAACCTGTTTGTAAATACATAACAATCTGATCTTATATCACTGTTATTTAAGATTTATGAACATTCTATGGCATCTTGATAGATATATTTGGCAAATGTTGGAATGATTGAGATGTACGACACATGACGCTTGTCTGCTATTTGAATTCGATAAAGGAATTTTCTTTTTATAAAATTGGATATATGGGTTCGAATTTAAGCAATAAACATAGGAAAAAAAATTCTTGCAAATGGAATATTTGTTATTCTTTTTTCACTGATCTGATCTTCTTCAATGGTTATATGCCAATATTTGGTGATGAATAAGTAGATTGCCTACAATGTAACGTGAAATGTTAGCTTGTCGATTAAGAAATTTGGAAAGGTCAGTGATCATTGCGTTTAACACTCCATCTTCTTTTATGGCCGAGCCTTCCTAGACACTGGAGAGCTCTAACTTAGAAGAAAATCAGTTCTTTCTCCGAGCCTAGTTTCAGTATTTTTGCCGAACTTCTACATCCTTGCATTATTAAAAATTTTGAATTCATCCTTCCATTTTTGATATTTATTGGACTGAACCTCAGTATGAAAGCCTACTAATATTCAAATTTAGATAAATCTAAAGATAGTAAAATGCACATTCCGAAGGCAAATCCTGTTTTCACAAAACTAATGGTTCCAAAGTGTGAACAAAAAATAGCTGCAGAGAATCAATGCAAGTTGTCCTAAAAAATTGGAGTTCGCGATGGTAAAAAAAGAAAAGGAAAGATGCATATTAAAAAGTCATATTCAAAAGAAGGAAAAGAAAGCAAAAAACGATTCTAGACAAGTGAAATGGATCATGAAACGAGGTTGTTAGAGAGAAATATAGACATCGCCTTGTCATGCGAATCAGCATGAATGCTGAAAAACTAAATAAAAATGGAATTGAGGCCCATATAGGTGTTAACGAGTCGAGTCATGAGCCGAAACTTGAAAGCTCGAGCTCGGCTCTAGCAAAAATGTTTCGGGTTTTTTTTGGCACGAGTCGAGCTGAGCGAAAGCTTGACCCGAGCTTTCGGCTCGGACCTTAGCAGGCCGAGCCAGCTCTTTTTTTTGTGACAAATTTATTTTTTTTAAAGAATTTAAAATTTGTATAATTTATACGGGAGTGAATTTAAAATCTATTTTTTAATTTTTTTTAATAAAGCTCGGCCTAGAGGGCCGAAATGGCCCTTGACATGGGTCCACGGCTAGCTCGAGCCGATGCTCCAAAATAAGGCTTGGCCCAGTGGTCTCGAGCCATTTTGACATCCCCACGTCCATACAATTGCTTAAATAGTAACTGCCATCCCAAATCTCTGTTCAAAGAAAAAAGACAAAAAGTGGACGGTCAGAGGTCTCCAATTGTTCAAAGAGGCCCCCATCCTGTCTCGTCTTTTTTATTCCAACCTTTTAAGTTTGTAAGTTCTTCGCCCGTTCTTTAAAATATTACACTTGAAACATATTTGAAGGGGTAAAATGCACAAGCACAAATAATTTTAATGAAATATATAAAAAGAAAAAAATTAAGCAAAAGTTAGCACCAACTCTTGATAGTATGCGCAGTGTCCAATTTTACACTCAATTTGGAACCAAACTTCTGCATTGTGTAAGAAATTATTGAATGCCTGCCAATTATATCAGAAAATTCATATTACATATTTTTTCTTGCTTCCCAGTGAATTTAGAAGAAAGATTGCATTAGAACTGCTACTCATTTGATTCAACAGCACAAACAATTAGTGAAGAAATTACTCTCTTATTACATCTATCTGCCAACTAACACGACCAAAAATAGAATCAATATGTCATAAACAAAGCCAAACTACCATCGACTGATGCAGGGGAGGGACTTGAACACATTCAGAATTCACTTGGAAACTTGTTTCAGCCATTGATGAAGATTTCCATAAGCTTTGGTTGGCCTCCAATTCTAAAAATGAACAAATTCTAATAAAATCAGGCTCAACAAGAAAATCATTTGCTAACTATTGTTCAGCTTGAATAAAAAAAAAAATTTAAGAAATTGCATCTTCCATGTCCTTCCGTTTGGCACTTATATCCCAACCTTCGTTTCTTGGCATTATTACACTTTTGAGTTATAGAGATGGATTGGGAAAGGGGGTGGGGGGGTGGGGTGACTGAGGTTGTGGTTTGGATGGGGGATTTTCCGAGGTGTTCATGAGAACAAAGACGAGTGAATTTTGTTTTCCTTTTTTTTTTTGGGTATATATTCTTTTACTTTGTTCAAGTTTGAGCCAAATTCATCTTTTCATGCCAGTTTAACGAAATTTTTTGGATGGAAATCGTAAATATGGATCATAGACACCAATTTCTAAAAGATTGGGTAAAGTAATGCCAAGAATCGAAGGTAGTATAGAAATGCAAACAGGGTAAAGGTTGGCAATAGCCACAATTTAGCCTAAAAATTATCTCTAGTACTAATCATACAAGCGGTATTACTTGAACTTCTGTGAATATCTCTGCATTCCCTCTAGCTCGTATCTCTTGCATTCTACAAGAGGAAAAAGGACTCATAAGTCGAAAAGCACATAATGGCAAAATATGTCTCAAATAACAGAAACTAACTAGGACTTACGAGCATTTCATGGTCCAACATGATCTCTTCAATCAACTCTGATAAAGGTTTGTCAGCACTATTTGGAACAAGGGCCGCGAATGCCGGAGGCTCCAGTCCTATAGAATAGAAACACAGTATCTTTTAAGTGTAGAATATAAAGCACGGACAAGGTTAAGCGTTCAATGAAAAATTTCATAATCAAAGAAACTTGCAACCCAAAGTTCGACAAATTGATACAGAATCTGAAACTTGCCCCATAAATTTTCAGTACAAGCACATAATTGATTCACTGAAGTACTTTTCCCTCAACGATAAAATTGAACATGTAATCTAAACTAAATGAGTTAATACTTCATATGCAACTAAATGAAATGTAATATGCTCTATAGTTTGTTATGCCTTCACCATTTACAATTGGACTTCTGCCGAGTTTCAATCTATCTTCATTAGCATCAAGCCATTGATTGAATCTCGAGAAAACATGGGATTAAAATTGATGTAAGAATGACAAAAGAGATGGTTAACGATTTAAACATTCATTTCCTTTCAGTTTACAAGACAAAAAGTTATAGAATTTGTTTCTATTTTAGCCGGAGAATAAGTACATGGAAACCAGTTTTCCGCTGATTTCCTTTCATTTTTCATTTCTCTCTTCGAAGCACATGATCCAAACAGAACCTAAAACTTCAGGATATTTTGAACTTTAGAAGTCAGATATTTGATAGATTTTTTTCTCTATGCACATTCTAGAATTTTATGAAGTTAAAATATGTGAAAGTTCTTGCATGCTGTTCCAGTTTCAACCAGGACTGGAAATGATGTGGACAAAATTATGACATTCGATGAAATATAAAAAGCATAAATGCATTCATTACCACTTTCTGGAAAGCTGTCAATAAACACCATCATCTCCTCTCCAGTAAGACCAGATAAGAAACAAATTCGAGGCAGTGATTTTGCAATCTACAAAGGTAAAACGGCATATTTTTACAATATTAGGTAAATCAGAGGCAACGTATAATTGTTCTGTGACAAGACCAGATACAAAGCATGTCTGCATTTGGGATTATTCATTTTCTTAATGTGATAGATTGATTCAATTCAAATAAATGATGATTTCTCTCCTCTTATATGCATTCCCACCCTCTAGAAAAGAAGACATTAACAAATGTAGAAAATAAAATGACATTTCACTTACCATATTCATATTATAAGTAGAAAATTCAGTCTTTAATCTACAGGACACATTATCCTTTGGTATATCGTAGATCACGTGTGCATGTGATAAGTGCGTTTTACATACTTATCTAGGTCACAAAACATGGATTATTGTTGGAAATAAATTGGAATATAACTTAATTCTATGCAAATTGTGTTTTGTAGGATAATAACGATGAACGTGGTGAAAATTCGAAAAAACAAGCGAAAATGGCTAAAATGAAGTAAAATAAAAGTTTGAGGACTCAAGTGCAAATACTGAAATGTTGTGTCAATCTCACGATGAAGATTCGAGAGTGTTAAGCATAAATTGGATAAGGAAAGAAGCCAAATGAATGAAATATAATCAAGTTACTATCACATATCAACTTCCAGCCAGAAAAGTCATGTTTCGAATTTTCAGTCTCATTTTGACTCATTTTTGGTATAGGAAATGTTCGAATTTGAAAACTCATATTTTAAGAAGATTTGTAGCTCTTCGAGTTAGTTTTCAACGCATTTTGAATCACCTCAATCGGATATCGGAAGAGAAAGATATGAAAAAAATACCGAAAGTTGTCCTATGGAAAAAATGTATAACTATGCGGCCGCATAGTTATAAATCCATGCGACCACATAGTGCATTACAAGGCCAAAATTGATTGTTGGACTTCCTTCTATGCGACCGCATAGTACAAACTTTTGACGAGATTTTATTTCTTTTTCCAACTGAAACTCTATTTTGGTAACAAGAACATGCAGTAATGAACATCTAAAGCATCTCAAACTAAAATATGACATCAAGTCTAGTAGCCGCCTAAAAATGTACTATTTTGGACTATTTCATTTTGACCATTGTCTTGGACTAGTGGAAAATGAGTCTTTGTTTGCCTTCATATAATTCCAAAAAACCATTAGTTAATATGGCTAACTGATAAGCGTAGAACACGTTTGTGATGCAGAACTGAAAAATATAATCAAAGAGATTTTAGCTTATTTTCTTCTTTAAGGGCCTGTTTGAGCATCCATTTTTTGTATGGAATACATCTTGAAATAGTTGATTGACGGAGAATGTGTGTTAAAAATGAAAGAAAAGTTTTTGGGTTGCGTGTAATATTATTTTATTGAAGAATTTGTGGTTGAAAAGAAGAGAGAGAAAAATGCATTTTTGGAAAAAAATGGGGATCAAACAAGGCCTTAATCTTGTTTAGTGCTATTGAATTCTCCCTACCATGCATGCCAACGTAGAATTTCAGAATCTGATATTACCTATACAACAACAATAAAGCACAAAAGTCGACAGTAAAGTAAGAAGACTTACATTTCAGTTCCAAAGTTCATGTAATGTAATGTAAAGTTACTTCCTTTCACACAGACCTCCTATGGATGAATAAAGGGAGCCAGATAGTTAAGAAATCTAACCTTAACAGCTTCCAACTTGGGCTGTTTAGTATTAACTGCTTCCCAGAGTGAACGGCTAATCATGTCTTCAGTACAAAAAATAACCTGCAACGTAATTTTAAGACACATCTTTCTTGAAGCAGAAGGTTATGGCTATTAAAAATGTGTAAATCTTGGGAAAAAAATAGTAATGACAGAAATTAGATCATCTTGAAAACTATCTGATAGATGAAACCCTGACATCCAGTTCCAAATATCAGCTTTAGTTTTATATAAATCACATAAACTTCTACTGATTGTTCTAAACAAAATACATGGAAACTAAAAATATACTAAAAATGCAAAATGGGTCATTTAGATAGAATGAATAAAAGTTTGTATTTTTAGAACTGAGTTGAAAAATTTTCAGTCTATTTTTATCAGCTAGATTATTTCCATTTTACCAAATACACCATTGGTAGAAGAACAGAAAGCTACAACAGAATTTACCTCAAGAAATTCACCACCCATTTCTTTCAGAAGCCATTGTATCTGGCAGAAAGATAAACAGAAGGATTAGATTCAGTAATTCTGGAATCGTCTTTTCAAGCGATGTGAAACGGTCTCTAGATACTACAGCACTGGTTTGCTTTCAAGAAGCTGGAAAATGATGACAGCATTTGGCAGAAACGAAGAATATGAAGAGAATTTTCCACCATCAAATCTTGACTTTCGAGCAAATTATACATTTACTTGTAGAACAGATAGCCTCTGAAGTGACCCGAACAGAGTGAAACGACGGCATGTGTGTGAACAATGAATTACATACAGATAAAACCACTCACTAGAGGAGCTTTAGAGAACAGAATGCCACTTAAGGAATATCTGAACCGGACCGCTATTCCTTCTTAAGGAATAGAGTAAGGGACGTACGGGAAATGAAAGGATAATGCACTCTAGTAAGAGCATAGCCTCAGCTTTCGGATGCAGAAATGGTCAAACAATCTCATGTATGATATGACTTACTCAATGCCAAGCAATACGTGTTTATTATCGAGCTAGAACTAAGTATGCAAGCAACAAAGCAGGTTTTATTTACGGCTTAGATTGATGCAATTAGCCAAATAGAAAATAAAAGAAAACAACACAAATGACAAAAGCATAACAGAAATATAGCTGTCAGATAAATTACCTTTACAGCCTCTTCCACCTTAAAACCCAGCAATAATAAAGCCTGCAAAGTGCAGAAAAATGGACAAATTATTTTCATCTGTTAGAACTTGAAATTGGCTGGGTTAATTTCAGATTTTTTCAAGTAATAGAAAAAATTGCTGAAATCGACATTATCTCATGTATTTCTGACTTCATACTTAGCGAGGTAAAATATTATGCATTGCAAAGAAGATCCAATGTGTCTCAACAGGATCTAGAGTCCTGTTTCCAAAAATTATCTGGACTAGCCATCTCACTGGACGGCTATAGAAACATCTGAAACCCAAAAAATAGCAATTTTGGAACTATCATGTCACATAATTAAAATAAAAAATCAAGTGAGATGTCTCAGGGTCTGCGTTTTACACTTCTCCACTTTTATTTGGCTTGCCTACAGGCTGGTAAATCTGTTTCATTGAAAATATTCTCACATTTTTAATCAAAACTGTCTCATGTTGAACACCATATATATTCATGACAGTACAGAACTAACCAGAACTTACAGGTGGACCATAGCTTGGATCCTCAGATTCTAAGGGAACAAACTTGGAATCTTCAATCAACTCAGCTGGAAGCTCTGTAGCACAACACCAGAAAAATATATCAGAATCATATCACTTAGCAAAGTCATTGACAAGAAAGCTTAAAGTATAATAGGACTCCAGATTTATTGGTCTTGAGTCTTGACTCCTCCATATCCAGCAATAGTAAACAATTGACAAATTCAAAGGTATATGCATGGTGCATAGGTATCAGTAACCTGTAAAACATATTTGGTATTTGTTTACCACATAACACTGAGACAAACTTATACGAGTCACTGGATAAAATCACTTTAAGAAATAAGATGTGACCTGTAAAAGGTGTTAGAGATACATTTAAAGCCTGCTTATAAGTTGCTTAGGGCCAGTATCTAGTGCTTTAAGTTTCGCATAAAAAGCTACTACACAAGGAATTTTTCTTCTATTTTTTTCATTTTTTCGTTGTTTTTTATGCTAAGTTCCCAAACATGAATAACACGGGAATGAAAAATCTAGGAACCATATACACTAATTAAAACGCAATCAATTATATAAGAATGATAACACGGTAAAAAAAAAGTCCTATGGTGCTAACCAAACACTTGACTTAAACAGTAAGTGATTTAATTGGTGATTATATGAATGTCATGATCTTAGTTGCATCTCACATCACCTAAATTTATTAAGAAGGATCTTGAAAGATGTATGTCAAGATTTACATAATATCACGTGTCACTTTATCATTTGACGGTTTAAAACACAATTAACTTTTTCATCCAATCTTTTCCCACCATTTTATTTTATGTAATTCATTAGGAACATTTTTTATGTACAAGTAGCAAAATCCATTTAAGAATATCTGGTGGTGGGCTTACACTTCCCTTACTAGAGGATTTAACGAGAAGAGTGCCCAGTGTACTTGTGAGTTCACAAAGTGGATGATATGGGACTCAAAAATAAAAATAAAAATAGATGCTGTTCATTCGACTTTACTCAAAATTTCAGCTATTAGGAAATTAAAAAATAAAAATAAAAAATTCAATACAGCTATACAAGCATATTCATTGCAACCCATCAAGTAGTCTCTTTTACCCAACATGGATTAATGATTATCATGATGACAAGGCAGCAATTGCAATCAATGAAGCAGGGGTATTGTACTAAGCACTTTAATAGTTTTCTCTTCTAGGTTGGCCAGACAGAAATGAACGAAATTAAAAATCAAGAAAATACAACCGGTGGTATGTAAATAAATACGGAATAACATCAGAAAAAGAGAATTGAGAAAAGGACCTTCAGAAGATGCTCTTGGAAGGCTCAGCTTCAAAGAAGAAACAGTTTTGGGTGATGAACAAGTTGAAAGATTTGGAAACACAGAAGAAGATGTTGTTGTTGGCAGGATTGAAGGTTTAGATGGAAATTGGAAGAGGAAACTGTGGGTGCTGAATAGTGAAGAAGCCATAGCCACACAACCAGTTAACACTCTCTCTTGTTTATCCCGGCACATTCCACGTTGCCGTTATATGGGTAATGGGTGTCATCTCAACGGCGTTATCCTTCAAATTCTCTCTCAAAAAATTCATTTTTAAAACATTTCAAGGACAATTACAATTAAGTGAGTAATTTATTTTTCAAAAATGTTGAATGTACACGCAAAATTGTACAGCAAATTTGACAGTCCTCTCTCACATGGATGGATGGGGGCGGCGATTATTTGAATCGTGGAGCCCACTAAATGTATGTAAGAGGGCTGTCAAAAATAATGTCAAAATTGATGTAACTCTAACATTGTTGATTAATTTTACCTTATTTCATATTTCATTGACATATTATATAACATCATTTAAACTACAGCATTGAAATCAATGGTGCTATAATCTACTTTTTAAACATATATTTAAAAAAAATTAATAGTACAAAATATATTCTCTCCAAAAAAAAAATAAAAATTTGGAACTCAAACATAGGATAAATATGTTCGTAAGTTCACGAAAGTGGAAATTGAGGTGGAAATTCTCATTTGATTCAAAAAATGTTTATTACTCACAAATTTGAGAAAAATGTTCAAATTTTAAGTTAGTCTATGTTTAGTTTAACTAAAAATTAATTGATAAAAGGTGTGGATATCATGAAATGTAATTGAACAATGAGTTTGAAAAAAAATAAACTTTAAAAAATGTGGGCCGAACATGGATTTAGTGATATGGCCTGAGCACAACTCCTACAAAAATTTACTCAAATAGCTAAGTACTCCAAAACGTCATTTATATATTGTAATATTAAAAGCGAAAAAGTTGATCAAACGGAACTTCGTGGTCCTAGTCATAGTGATCAACGGTGTCTCCTTCATCGATCAACTATCTCATTGTTGTCCATATCCACATCTATTGAGGAAGGTACGTTTAGGGTCTTGTGGCTAATATCTCGACAAAGTTCGTTGCATTATGTTTTCAATATGTTGTGGATATTGCTGCATGGTTGTGGGTCGAGAGGATGTCAAAAATTTTGCTTCTCGGTTAACATAAATGATGTAATTTGATTCGTACAACTTGTGTTGTGTCACGAAACATTAGAAGTTGCTACAGCTGACGATGAAAAAATACCAACTCGATAAAGAAAAATTAAATTACACACTTGATGTCGATGCTTATTTTTGTGTTGATCCGATTATTAGTACAATTGACGAGTTTGAACGTGGAATGTAAATTTAATAAGAATTGTTATCTCGTAATAAGGGTAAAATTCATCATCATCTGAGTGTGTGCATGAAGCCACTTGGAAATGATCGGTTGAAGGTGATGATGCACTTCGCGTCACTGAATGCTAATCTTATTCGTAGAATCATAGTCTTGGGAGAACATGTTCCTTAAATTTGAGTAACCTCGTAATTTGATGTGATCTCAATAGTTTAGAATTAATATCCTTAAATTTGGTCGGCAATTTCTCTAGATCTCAAAATTATGAAAATATGTGTATAATATTTCGGTTTGAATATGATAAGTGTAGTTTCTATACTTATTCGGAGTTTTAAATGATGGTATTTTGTTATTCTTTGAAAGGATTAGTGCCTAATTTGTTATTTATTGCTTTTATTAGGAAAAATTTATGTTTGGACAAAGAATTAGAAGAAAGAACGGAAAATGGCTAAAATGAAAGGAATTCAAAGTTCGGAGACTAAAATGCAAATACTCAAAAGTTGTGTCAGACCTCACAATGAAGATTCGAGAGTACTAGATGTCAATTGGATGAGATAATAAGTGAAAATGATAAAATATAATCAAAGTATTATCAAACATCAATTTCTAGTCGAAAGAGTTATGTTCTAGATTTTCTGCCTTGGATTGAAGCTCATTTATGGCATGTCAAATACTCGAATTGGAAAATGATATCTAAATGAGAATTGCAGCCCTTTGAGTTAGCTTTTCAACTAACTTTGAATCATATCATTCAAATATCGAGAGAAAAGGTTATGATAAAAATACTGAATATTGCTCAAGACAGGCCGAGGCACACACGCTTCCTTCTTAGGGATTCAAGCGCGTGCCTTAGTATAAAACGGAAAAAAAATCGATTTTTCTTATTTTTATTTTGGTAACAACTTAATGCAATTTTTTTGGCATCCTTTAAATACCAAAACTTGACAAGAACATGGGAGGCCTCCATAGACTTAAAAATTCATAGATTCAACATATTTTGGAGGTGAAGAATGAGGCCACATCATCAACATCAAGGGAATTGTGCAAGATTCTTGAAAATTATCCATCCAAAATCAATATTTCATTCACTTTTTCCATATTTCTTAGATTTAGTGATATTTTTCTGTAAATTCTTGTATAATTTAATTGTTAGGATGATTAGCTAAGTTTGTTTATTGTATTGGGTGATTGATGAATCATATTTTTGTTTATTTCAATTTAAGATGATTAATTTAAGCATTTCTTGACAGGTTTTGCATTTTTATTGCACTATTTGAATGTTTGGTCATCAATTGAATAGTTAGTTACTTATTGTAATATAAGAATACTCACAATAAGTTTAGAACATGGTAAAATCAATATATGAACGATAGGTATTTGGAAAAAAATATATATGCCATGTGAAATCATGTAGATAATCCAAATTAAATACATGATTTTCATATAAATTCAGACTGAGAATATGATCGGGTCTTATTTAATCATAGGTTGATGTATTTTGGAAAAGAGCATTTAACATATTAGCATTATCGATTGTCAAAAATGCATGAAGTTAACTAGATTATTAATTGATAATTGAAATAGATGAAAATAGGGGGAAACATGAATTCAATATACGCTTTCACATTTGATAAAATCACAATTTACTTGCTTGTTACTATAGATTAGTAGTATTTATAACTACAAAATCACTCTTTTACTGTCAATAGTTATTCAAATTTAATATTAACTATTGAACTATATTTTAAACTACATTCCTCGTAAGAACGATAAACTCGAAACTCACTATTTATATTACTTGTACAACAATCGCGTACGCTTGCGAGTTTCAACGTAACAGAATACATAGAAAAAAATATTTTGAAAGTGTTTTGTTAGTATGTGATTAGTGGCTATATGTCTCTTTCTTTGTATATTTAACTTTATTTTTTTGAGTTTTGAAGGTGCATTCATCTCTGGAATTACCTTTATCGTTACTCATGTGGCGGTGGTTTGAGCATTCATGAGTTTGGACATGGATATTATAGTTTACTTGTCGTCGAAAAATCAAATATATGTAGCAAAACAGAACAAACCAAACAAAAATATTAAAATTCAGCTTTCCAAATTCATGATACTGTAATATCTGTAATTAAAGTTCCAGCTGCCAAATTTTATGAAAATGAGAGATGTCTTCATAATAATACGCATATGTATAAATCTCAATCTTTTTTCAGTAATCGATATCGAGCTCAACACAATGTTCTAAGAAAATTTGTCATATAATAGTGAACTCTTACTACAAATTCGATCGACACTGTTGCACAATCTTGAACAATGAAAGTTTAAGACAGAGAAAATTATAGTGGGACGGTAAAGTGCTTTTTGTGGCGCGTAAATGATAGATATATTTTGCATGTTGAGATGCATTGAAAATCTCAACCGTACGATAGTGTCCTATTGGAAAAAATGGATGAGTTGTGTGTAGATATCAATTAACATAATTAAATAAATAATATAAACATAACATTAATAAATATAATTCAACTATAATCATAAATTATACAATAACATGAACATAAAATATAAGTAGATATAGTTAAAAATGCAAATTTTAAGAAGTAACGTTAAGGACGTTGTCCTAAAGTTGTATTGCCTCCTCTTTGTATGAGTTTTTTGGGCATTACACGGCTCTAAAATAAAATCCACATGATTCACAGTTGGTTCTGCTTCTATGGACACGATCATAGGGAGATAAAGAACAAGCATTTATCGAATTGTCAAAAGCATAGAAAAATATAATATGAAAAATAAAGAGAATATTTTTGGTTGTATTTTCGTTTTCTTCTCAAGTTCTATTTTTCATATTATGAAAATCAGTCCCCCTTTATAGAGAAAACTCACCCCCACAATAATGAAAATTCAATCCATTTAAAATGTTAGTTACTCAAATTCATTAATTTTAATTTTATGTTAAAACTGAAATAAAGGCAAAGAAAACTGAAAATTAAAATTTTTAATCTGAATTCCTTTACAACATTGTATTATTCCATCGCGACCTTCAAATAGGTAATGGTTGTCAAGAATTGGGATTAAACAAAAATTGACTTTTAGTTAAACTAAAAAAGAGTTAAATATCAAACGTGAAGTCATGTTTGAGTCACATAAAAATTATTATTATTATTCTTCTACTCACTTTCAACCACATATTCTTCAATAAAATAATATTTTATATTACATCAATAAATTTTTTTTTTCAACCATACATTTTCCATCAATCTACCATTTCAAAATAATGTGGTTCAAACACACCTATAAAGCTAGCCAACTTTCGTCCTGTACAAAAA
>CAIGRB010127588.1:446-24348 GCA_903798255.1 Fraxinus quadrangulata | reverse complement strand
TTATTATTATTATTATTATTATTATTATTATTATTATTATTATTATTATCTTTTTTCTTCTTTTTCTGAGTACTCGCATGGGCCATGGCCTGAATGAGGCGAGCGGGAGGGGTGGTTTGGAGAGTGAGGTTCCCTTTCTCGTCGCGGACAATCCATGGGATTAGTAGCTGGTCTCCAGGTTCTGAACTCACTGATTCAGGAGATTCCAAGTTCGGAGCGGGGGTTTGTCGTAATTTGGATTCCGGTTTGAGTTTGGGTTTGGGCGGGGCAAATTTGATGTTAAATTCTGTGGTGGTGGAGGAAGAAGAGCATGTAATGAGGGTGCGGAGGTGGCGGTGGGCGGTGTGGGACAGGAAAGTGGGCCTGGAAAGGCGGAGGGTTGTGAAAGCACAGGTAGCCGCCGCCATCTGCGGTTGTGATCCCGGAAGCGTTGAAGATAATGAGAAGGAACTGTGAAATTGTGGAGTGAAGGAGTGGACTGGGCCGGATAATTTATCTGTTGCGTTTAGTATTTATTTTCCACGAAAAATTTCAATTTTTAATTTAAATTTATATTTTGAAGTGTTTAATTACTATTTTTTTATTGAATTTTTTTTTAAGTAGAGTAGGTTTTTATTTTTCTCAATAAAAAATATTTTACATCACAATCACACATACTCTTATTATTTGTGTTGATAATGTTTACAAAAAATAGTAATTTGTAATAAAACTGCTTTTAGAGACTTCTAATGTAATTTTATTCTCGCGACAATTTTTATAAATACATTAGATTTTAAATTAATATTTATTTATTATCACACTTATATCATTAACTTTTTTTTCATCACATTCTTATTTTTACATTCATTGATCAAAAATCCTGTTTTTAGTCACGATTTTCATCCAACAACAATGTTAACGAGCTTTAAAATGAGGGTCAAATATTTTCATGTATTTTTGCATGTTATTTTACTTATTTAAAAATATAATAGGTAAATAAGTCTATTTTACTCTGCTTTAAAGAAAAATTTGGAGAGAAATCATAATCATGAATAACTTATGTTAATTTGAGAATAAAAATGCGAGGAAAAAAATTTTGAAACATAAATGTGATAATACGTAAAGTTTATGAATTTTTCATGCAATTAAAATGTAATTTAATTATTAAAAATTGTGGTTTAAATATAGTTAGCCTCTTATAAAAACCTATTAGATGCGTAAGAAATAATAAAATAAAAGAATTACAAAAGCAGTGTTAATTGTTTTTACCACAAAAAAAAAAAAAAAAAAATTGTGTTACACTATTTACCAATACTGACGCCATCTAGGCACCCACCAGCATCAATAGCACCACCATTGGTGCCACTACCATGATCGAGGAATCCAATTACACAATAAAAATCCCAATTTGTAGCAAAAAAATAAAAAAATAAAAAATTTCAAAGAAGCGTGATCTTTTCAAAGGATGAATGTGGATCTAGGTTTGAAAAGAGGTGGTGATGGTGGCAAGAAGCGGTGTGACGACGATGAAGAAACGATATGATGATAGTTGCAGCGATATTCGAGAATTTATAAACTTGAAAGAAAACGACAAAAATTATTAATACAAATAGATAAGTGGTGGTGGTGGCGGCAGCAGCCCAACTATGGGGGAAGTTGGTGTTTGCAAGAACTTTTAGGGTTCTACGTGTTGGGGGTTTCTATTGGTTCTTTTTTCTTTCACGGTTAGACTCAAAAGTAAATAAAATGGGAAATAACAAGAGTAAAGAGTAAAAGAATAATAGGTTAAAAAAATATAAGGTATTTATACTAATGTTTAAAAAATAGGGCACACTTTAATCTTTTTTTTTGGGAAAATTACACACATTTTAATTTTCTATTTCAAAAATCAGATGTCAAATGAATTTTCATTCAAAAATCAGATGTCAATTTTCATTCAAAAATCAAATGTCAATCCGCACCCCCACCTCATCACACACTCATTACCATCCCCATTTTCACCTATAACTCCAACCCTAACCCCCATTTTTATCCCTATAAACATCGTTGTCAGCCACCATGTCCCACCACCTACCGTCGATGGAACCACCTCCCAAACACAATCTCCATCTTTGATTGAGCCCACAACACCATGTAGGGCCTAACGTTTGCAAAAAAGGCTTCGAATTTGCAAACCAAAAACATTGAACTAATTGTCGTCGATGGGACCCACCATTGTATACCTACACTAATGATGTGACCACCCTATTCTGTCACTACTCAAGCCATGTGTCTTCATCAACTGGATCAAAAATCTACTTCTAGTCATGCTATGTTTGTGCTTCTGCGTCGATGGTTTTATTGTAGTCCAGTGATGAATTTGAGGTATGTTGAAGATTGTGGTGGTGGTGGTGGTTTGACTGTGAAGGTTGTTGTGGATTTGAGGTCGAAGTGGTGATGATGATGATGATTTGACCGGAGGAGGAGGAGGTGGTGGTGACAATGATTTTACTATTGATTGGAGGTGGGGGTAGTGGCAGTAGTGTCATTGTGAATTTGAAGTTAAGTTGGTAGTGGTGAGGGGTTAGATTTGAGGTAGAGGAGGCAATTTTGGTTGTGCTGACATTGGTGGAGTGGGAGTGAGATAGGGTACGATGAAAAGCGATTGTGAATAATTAATTGAGTAATATATGACTAATAAATAATTAGTTTTGCTTGGTGTACATTTATGGTTAACAATTTTTTTGACATTGTGAGATGCACACATAATTTTACCATTGATTTACCATTGAAATTAATCCTGTCAAAATCAAATAACTCTTACTTATTTATAAGAATAAGATAACTGTCATAAACAAATTTACTTAAAAAGTAACTTCATTTTAAGCTTAGCTAAACATAATATGTCCACAACAAATTTACTGAAAACGTCAGTGTCTTAAAGCAACAAAAAGATGGAAAGAAGATGAGCCAAAGTTCAAAATGAAAATTAATTAAAATCAAACATCCCAGCTCCATGAGATTTTGGCATGATTATTACTGCCTGGGTTAAATATTTAGATCACTGTTCAAAAGCTCAGACGATAAGTTCAGTAAGACAATACAATACACACAATTTTAACCCTTTTCTCTAAATTATGTCGAGTATTGCGGAGTCCACCCTACCAAACAAGTAAAAAGCCTATCTCGTACTATAAATGATGTTTATTGACACCACATCGAACATTGATGTACATCTTGTACAAGAATGGCAGAAATCTACAGTAGAAAAGCAATATTATTTTCAGGTAATTTGAGAGAAGTGTTATGTATAAGGAGCAATTATGCTGCTCTCTGTGGATAATCTATAAAATTATTGTTCAAAGACATTCTTGAAAGATATACGAAAGAAAAGAAATTTCCCGACCAAAAGAAAGGGTAATGGAATTCTTCCACAGTTTTTGGCAAAATTAAGCCTTTTTAATGTCGACATCATGAACCTAGAACATGAGAAACAGAAGCAATGTTAGAAGTCTCATGGTTTCAAATCAACCAATAATCTGATGTAAATACCAAGCATACACACTAGTTGTGTTTCCCGTCGTGAAATTGAGCATTTCTAGATGACTTGAAAGTTTCCAAGAATTCTTTAGCCTTCTCTAATTCTTGCTTCTGCCTTGACTTGTCCCAATTGTGCTCGGCAGCAAGTATCTGAATGATCCTAGGCACTGCCCTCCCGGCTGCATCAGTGTCAAGAAAGGCAAGTCGAGACCTTCTGGCTATAAAATCCACCGCAGATTCACAGTACTCATTCCGAGCACAGTATGCAACTTCAGCTTCTAGAAAAGGATATCCATGAGCAAGTCGCTTGCCCAGATTTTCATTCTGAAGTTTCCACCCAAAAAATAATAATTTAATGATATTAAATAAACATGAAAGTAGTAGTAGCATGGACATAAGACATCCTTCCATCACGTGAACTGAGAAATATGGCCAGAAGACTGAAAATTCCATGTGCTTCGTTCATTAATAACCCAATCAACGTAAGAAAGGAACAGTACAAGAAACCACCTATGCTAAAATAAAAAATAAAAAAATGCCAAACATTGTCAGTAAATCATCGGTAGATCTTTGAATTAGAAAATTACTGCAAACTATGCTCATATCTCTGTGCAACCTGGGGGGTGGGGGAGGTTTACTATTAAATGAATTTTATTATGTAAAAGTAGGAAGCACTTCACTGCTGTCAAACATTTAAGAATTGAACAGCTCAATATCCCTGTGGCATGCTTGTTAAAAAGGTTTAGATAACACTAGATCGTATCAAAGAAGAAAAAGAAGTCAAAATATTGTTCCTTGTACTTCGGAGTCCTCTCTAATATTGTGTGCCAACCATGCACTTGTAGCATGTTTGTTATGTTGGATTGGAGAGTATTGGATATTATTAAAGAAAAAAAAAAGAGTTCAAATCTTGTTTGTAATCCTTTGATATCCTATCCATTACAGTGTACTTGGAATATGATACGGGTCATAAAAATCTCGCACTAGAACTACCCCACTCAAGAAGCTATCAAAGAGAATATTGTAGAAAAGTAAAAATGAAATAAAGCAGCAAATACAAAACAGCAGTGGAGGAAGAAATGACCTGAGCAATGGCAGCTACTCTTTCAGCAAAAGTCCCATAGGCATGCGATAAATGCTTCGCTGCGGTGGTGTCCATTACACCTGGAACAACCTTTCCACCATACGACCTCTTCATGCGCACATATTGCTGAGCTAGTACTGTGAAAGATGCAGGATCCCATCCATCAGCACCTATAAGCTGTAGGTTGGACGTCAAGCATTTATTGGCCGGACTCAACTTTCCAGACTTAATCGCTGCATCAACAGCATCCTCTGCCATGCTGAAAGTGGTTCTAGTAAGCATAATACTCAAATGGAAAAGTCTGACTATGAACACGTTTGGCCATGCTCAAAAGCTTAAGAGCGTGTTCGGTAGAGATTAAAATCATATTAAAATTGAAAAACTAGCCATTATTGTTGACTTTTATTAGACGAGCGGGACCCAACAACGACTATATTTTCAATTTTAATTGGATTTTAAGCACGACCAAACACGCCCTAAGTAAACAAGTTTTAAAATAATTATATTTTATATCAGTTATAGAAATAAGTGATTTATTTTGACACTAAGGTAAGAGTTACTTTTGATTTTTGTTGAGCTTAGCCTCACATGCCTAGGGATGGAAGCTTTACCAATCGATAAAAGACAAGTATCTTATTCATAGCTTATATAACTTATAAGAACCAAACAAGTTGACAGATTAAAATTTAATCACAATTTTAAAAAATTTCGTAATACCAAATTAAGTTTACCTTCTATATGTAGTCCACTTTCCACCAGTAATCGTAACCAGACCGGGAAAATCTTCACACACAACATGATCTCTGGAGATGCTCTCTGTGTTTTTTGCTTTGGGATCCATAGCCAATGGACGAATGCCACTCCAAGCTGAGAGAACATCAGTGCGTCTAACCTAAATAATCACAAATAATGTATCTCATGGGCAAGACATTAAGACATTGAGTGGAACAACAATCAGGAAACAGAAAGAGAAAGTCCCCAATAATGCATGAAAAACTTCATGGTTACAAGAAAATGGGTAACTTAAATTGCAAATAAGCTGTAAAACTTATCCAAGGAACACTACTTGTTATCTACTCTAGAATACTTTCGAAACTCTTGATAAGAAAGAATTGCTTTGTTTTAACCCTTTTCATATCGAGTTGTAGGAGTGTTAACTAAAGTTTAATGACCCAATTGAACTTGATCAAAGAAATTCTTAGAAAAACACTTGGTAAAAAGTTGGCACACAGTACTACACAATATTTTAGGTTAATTTTCTACTTTAATATGCTCCTCTGCTATCCAACCCTCTTTACAAAACATGATTCTAGTACGTGTTTGGTATATAGTACTCGTAATGAATTAGTACATAATAATATTTTAGCTTCTTTTTCTATTTTAATATTGTCTCGTACAATCCAATCCTACTCACCAAGCATATGATTTTCTTATGCAAATTCATTACTTTTTGTGGATTCTACAAAACTAACGGACCAAAATGACATGCAAAACTAGGGGTGGGTATTTTAACTGGAACCAAACCTCCTGGAACATGAGGTTCCAATCCGATTCCGAAAATAAATAAATCAGAACAGGAACCGAGAACTGACCGGTCCGTGTCGATTCTTAGTTCTTAGGTACCTAACCCTGGTTGTCACTTTTTATAAGTTTTTTATTTTTTACAATTTATTCATCCCGACTTAAAAACCCAACAAATAGCAAGCTTGCAAGGCCTGGCATGTAGAAAGTTTACAAAACCCTAGTAGTAAGTACCCTAATCGGTCAAATCCATTCATTTGAATAATTGAATCATATCTTTCTTTCATAGCCACTCCTAACCACACTTTACATATTAAATCTTACTTGGTGGTATACTTGGAGCAAATTAAAAGGGTTGAAATATGTGTTCAGTGGCATATTTTATTTCTTCTATTTTTGCTAGATTTTAATTTGTATTGTCAACTCAAGATTTTTAACAAAAATGTTATACAGTAGAATCAAACCCGAACCAAAATTAATGGTTCATGTTTGGGTTTGGTTTCAATAATTACATGAATCTGAATAGTTCCATTTACAAAATACTCGCAGTGTAATGACTGATTTAGGGTATTGAAATATCCAGACCAACCCACGCAACGCCGAGGGCCTTTCCAAAACTAATATTTTGTAAAATAGGGGCAGTAGCAAAGTTTGACCAAAATATTGCTATATTAGTATCATGTTTTACACATTATTGTATACATTGACAATGTAGCAAACCTTCAAACATAAACTTAAAAAATGAGCTCGTGCCAAAAGAAAGTATAACAGGTTGATAGCCTAACGTTAGAGCAAGGATATAAGAAGAGGTTGAACCCCGAGCCTCAATTGTGTAGGGTTGGCTAATTGCCACTAGGCTATCATTCTAAACGGAGACCATAAGGCGTTTGCTTATACGACACACGTATGTAAGATAAACAAGGCATTAGAAAGGCATACGCATACCTAGGCAGCCAAGACATAAAAATTCTTGGCTTCTACAACTCAGGCATATTATTTTATTGCATCAGAACTTTCATGGATCAGAACCTAGAATTTGTGCATTAGCATATATTGATGTTGTACATTCAGATAAAAATGAACTTTTCATTTGTTCAAAAAAGTCTCTGTCTCCACCCTCCAAAAAAAGAAAGGAGCAGAGAACGAAAGGGAGAAAAAGAGAATATAACCATCTGCTTGTTTTTCCAACAAAAATAATAAATAACATATACTCTTCACAGCCATTGTTAAGAATAATGGAGTTCCAGCCAATCCTTTGACCAACAAACTCAAGAAGGTGAAAAGATATCCAGGTTAGAAAGGAGAAAAAGATCCCAAAAAGGGCATATATTTGGTCATTTGAGGAATCATCCACATTTTAAAAGTGATAGGAATGAAAAAAATAGCTAGAAAACATACAATTAATTTCAAAATAAAAGGCACGATGTATAAACTTTTCACACCCAAGAAAATACACTAACAAAAAAATAAATCAAAAGCAAGATAAAGAAAGAAAACCAATAACAATTGTATAAAACAAGATGTAAATGCAATGCATAACAAGGGAATCAGAGTAGTGAAACCAACAAACCTTGATATTAAGATAGTCAGAGATAGCATCCAATATGAAGTCAATCTCGTCCTCGTGGGGTTCTGGTAGCATTGTAATTTTAGTGTTTGAATCAGTGGTGCCAGCAACTGTTCTCCCTAACCAAGGAAGCATGAACACAACACGACCATCCTTGGTTTTGGGAACAATCAAGCCCATTCCCTCTGGAGAATAATAGTCAGGAAGCACAACATGTACACCGCTGCTAGGAGAGATCATCATCTTTGCATCTTTGTCAGCCAGCTTCCTTACAGAATCACAGAATGGACCAGCCGCATTCACTACAACTTTTGCATATGTATCAAACTCCTTGCCTGCACACTTTGATAAAGTAAGATTTCAAAGAGCAATTTAATCACGTTACACAGCGTCAAACAAACAAAATTAATAGTGATTGAAACACTGTAACAATTTTGAAAGCTAGTGCACGGGGAGAGAGAGAGAGAGAGAAGGAGGGATTGAGGAAACCATCAACAACTCAAGAAAGGGCAAAAAATTACCAATAGTTCTTCCTTCCAACAAAAAAATTGATGATACTAAATCCTGAGGAAAATGGGTACCAGTAGCACTTCATATAAAACCATGGAATACCAACAGAAGAATAGTCGACTTCATCAAATTTACAGTGTATAGATCTGAAGCTTAAAGAGAGATGGTCCAGTAGCCACATAACCCAAAAAGGTACTCAAAAATTTATATATCAATTAAATTTTACATAGATGAAAATAGGCAAGAAACTTCTATACATGAAACATCTGTATAATAGTGCTACAAGCAGATGTGCAGATGGAAATGTATTGATATGATTCCTTTGGTACCTGATATGTTGTTTCTTATGTGTGCACCGATTATCCGCCCACTGGCGTCATCCCTAAGGAAGGATATCACTTCTGCATGGTTAAGTACAGCTGCACCAGCTAAAGCAGCTGTACATGCTAGTGCAACATTTAGGCGCGAATCATTCATTTGTCCATCGTAATAAACCACAGTGCCCTTCAAGGTCTTGTCTTTGCCATTCCTTGCCAAAGTGGGAAAGAGTTCAACTGACTCTTGAGCTGAATAGTATCTAGACAAGTGTAGTAAGTGACGCCCAGCAACTAGATCGTACATTTTCAAGCCAATCCAGTAGTATATTGCCTCAAACCATTCAAAACACGGAGTCATGCACGGCAGAGCATGGCAGAGGTGCGGAGCATTATCAATGACTTGTTTACGCTCCTCGAGAGCATGGAAAACCAGCTTTAATTGCCCATAATCTAAGTTAAAAACAGCTTTTTCCAAGTAACGAACTCCTGACAGGATTATCTTACACGTGAACAATAGATATCCAAGATATACTATAAAGAAATCAAGAATATCTGAGATATTATCTAAGAAAATTTGTGGTCTCTTCTATAATTTTCTTAGGTTAAAAATGTAGTTGACAAATTAAGCCTAGCCTACCAGAAAAAAATTAAAGAGCAGCGGCTAAAGTTAATCAACTCCACACACAAGTTACAAGTAAAATCATTAACCGAGTCAAACTGTTCAGGCAAAATATATGACCCATAGAGGATAAGATTAAAAAATTAATGTCTTTAGAATAACAAAGAGAAATGTCAAATATGACCTCAAAATGTTGAAAAAAACTTCAGATTCAAGTGAATCCCCATGAGAAAATGGCACAATGGTGTCAAAGTTAACCAATGTAAACTTGCAAAAGAAAACAGGAAGCATGTCAATTTTAGTCCATCTTGTTCAACTAAGATTGCATAGCTCTTGTGATTGGAACTCGTTTAGGATTGTACAAGGCATGATATAAGCATCTAAGTCGTCCTTCCTTTATCCTCAAAAGGTTCCACCTTCACTTCATATCTCATATCTCCATCTAATATTTTATCCATTTTAATGTGGATAAACATCCGTCTCAACCAATGTTAAAACCTGAATGAACCGGACAGTTCAACGGGGAAAACTGGGAACCGGGCCAAAGCCAGTCCGTTTCCATGTTATTAGCAGGATATTAGAAAATCAGTAAGAAAATTGTTAAAACCACCGGTTCAACCTGAACTGATAAACCAGTCATGGTTTTGGCGAGTTTCCCAGGTCTACTTAGAGAAAAACCAGGAATACGCCTCGGATGCTCATCTTGCAGCTTCGTAGACATATAGCCATAGATTATAAATGTTCATCCTCTAATCCTACTCCCCATTTACTGACTGGATAAAAAGAAACCTCCAGCAAGGCACCAAATCCAATAAATAGATGCCAATTTGTTTTGACTATCTAATAACCAATTATTCAGTTGATTAAACCAATCGCCTTTCATTTGAATTTTACTTTGAACTAGTGATGTGAAAATTTAATTTCTGTAATGTTATAAACTTTTTAATAGTGCGTGTGTATAAATTTTATTTATTTAAATTTGGAATCTAGTTCAACCATTGAACCTTATAAAGCTTGCCCCCTTACCTTTTCCAGTTCAATGTCCACGCAAGTTTATAAACACTGATCTCAACATCTTCAATTTTGCAGAGTTTGTGCTACAGTTATTTTGCCTTCTCATGACCCAGTACTTGACACGATATTCTATATCTGGTCTAACAATCATTTTATACAACTTTCACTTTAACTATATAGATATGATTGAAGGAAATATAATTTGTGTCACACGTTTCTAATTTGCAAGCTGCTCTAATCATATTCATTACTACATCCTACTCAACTCCTCATTGTAAACAATTAAACCTAAGCACCCAAAATAATCGCTTTTGGAGATGTCATGATATTCTATTTTGGCCCTACAATCATACTTATTTTTACTATGATTAAAAGAGAATTTCATGTGTTCCGTCTTAATTTTTAGATTCTAAAATGTTATCCAATAGTCTAACTTACTGTTTTCCACATCCTATCCTCTCAACTTAAACCATATCATCAAAGAGAATAGCATAGTCTGAGGTATATCATCTTGTGGTTCAATCCAAAACTAGTATAAATATAAAAATATCATATTATATGACAACCTTAATGAATATAATTAAATAGATTCTTGCAATTTCTAACATTTCCAAAAGAGAAAAATGATTTAAATCTCTCTCCAAGTCACAATTTTGAGTTTGAAGAGTATAAAAAAGGTTAATAGTAGTGTGTGGAGATTCCCTGAAAAGTTCTCGCCTTTTTTTTTGTTTTGAAATAACTCGTGCTCAATTTAGAGCATGTTTGATACCCATTTTTTTGGTCTAAAATGCATTTTAAAATAGTATTTTGATGGAAAATGTATGATTAAAAAATAAAGAAAAATTTTTAATTTGCGTGTAATATTATTTTATTGAAGAATGCGTGGTTGAAAATAAGATAGAAAAATGTATTTTAAAAATAATGAGAACCAAAAAAGAGTTTGGTAATATCTTCTTGTTTTCAATTGGATTGCTAGAATCCACCTCTTCTTTTATTTGAATACTCCGTTATAGTTAAATCAAAGTACTCGTACAACATATTTACGTGATTATCGTTATGTAGCACCATTCTATGTGGTAGTGAGGTTCATTCCCTCATTTTCCAATGATTCATTTTGGACAATGAGGCGGTGGACTCCACTAAGCTGGTGATAAGTGCTAAGCACTCATGGTGCTAAGTAGTATTACTCATATCCCATGCCTTAAGTTATAAGGTCATTCATTCTTTTATTATAAGAAATTTTGACACCAATCAATACCTCTTTTCCTCCTAGATAAATAAACGGCTTCAAATTTCTACTAATGATACAAGCATAGCTTCATTCGAAATATAGAATGGTTTTAGAACTACAATTTTTCCTTAAAATTACAATTAGTTCGTATGCCAATAAATTTCACATCCCTTTCACGTGAAGAACAAAAATTATTATCTTTAAACATAGTCACGGGTACCATATGACAGCATATGAAAAGTCATCAATGCCAGCTAACCTTAACCCGTGCCTGTTAGTGTACAATTCTCATTGCTCAAGGTACAATACATTAATGTATACAGTGGACACGTAATATATGCATAGAATGAAATGCTGACCTCCATGGATGAGTTTAGTTGACCGGGAGGAGGTGCCGGAGGAGAAATCCTCACGCTCGACAAGGCCAACACGAAGGCCGCGGGCGGTGGCGTCCAGGGCAACTCCGCAACCGGTGGCGCCTCCTCCCACGACGAGGATGTCAAGGGGATTGGACGAGCTGGACCCCAACAGAGCCGACTCCTGAACATTACGAGATGGAACAGCGGAAAATGGGTCCGTAATTTTCTGCTTCATGGCGGTGAGGACTGGCCCACCGCCGCTGCGATCACTGGAGGAGACTGAGGAGTTGCTAAGGAGGGTGTAATAGATGGCGCCGGATGCGGCGGCGATTGCACCGAGTCGGCGGAGGCGTATGGCGGTGGCCATGAAGTGGATGACGAGTGATGATGATCAGAATAAAAGTGTATGGGTGAATGATGTACAGTAGTTATGGCGTTACGCTCCTTTAGCCTGTTGGAAAAGGTTGCGTCAGGAAACGGACAGAGGAGGTGGCACTTTAAAAATGGGGAATTTGTCAAATTAGCCTCGGTCAAACTTACTATTTTAGTATAACTATAAAAAATCTATTTTATCCTTAATGAAATGAATTTTAATATTTTGCTTTTTATGCCCTTATTTTCAAATAATTTTAATTCAGTCATATTTTCTATTTTGAATTTCGTTATATAGTTCCATCTTATAGTCTAACATGTTAAAATAATATTTTATATATTGTTCAACAAAAAATAATTTAAATAATATAAGAAGTCTAGAATACAGCCATAAAAGACTATTATGAATGATATCTTTTATTTTTTCTAACATTTTTACTAATAAATTATCTAACACTTTAATAATATATCCTGACATATTATTAATGTAAACATGGTAATAATATCAAAACATATAAACATAACTAAGATATGATTCTTTTAAACAAAATCATAACATGATAATCCCTACGATTCTCTTAAGTTCTAAGAAGAATTCGTTCTAATTTTAGCAAAAACTAGTAGTTTTACCTTAACTTTGATCCGGTTCCTTATTATAAAAAATGAGTGACCTTCAGAGCTCTGAATATGCAACTAACTCCATTCAACGACCTTCTGCTTTCATGAAATTACTACAATTTCAGTTACTTGTTCTTCACTGTATCACTTCTAAGAATAATTTCTTAGACTTTGGTTAAAGAAAAATTTTGTTTAATATCAAAATAAAAAAGAAATCTTTTCTTCAGATCTCTCCAAAATATATGGAAATAAAGATCTAAAATTTCATATCTATTTTTTAGAGGATTGGAATATGAATAAAATCTTTTTCTATTCAAAGAAATTTGATATACAAAAGGTTTTCAGGGACAAAAATTTATTGGCTATCTCACAGTTTGAGTGCTCAAGTGATTCTGCCTTCCATCTAGTCCAAAGACCTCTATTTATACCACTACATGGGGCTCAATTATATTGTCTCTTATATCATTGCTTACGCAATATTCACTAATAATTTACATAGTAGCTTCCATCATTTCATTAAAGGCACACAAGTCTTTACTTGCATTGTCTTCCTCTGGAGCTGGCAAGATTCCTTCCACAGTGGTAGGTCCATCTTTTTATTTTTGTTTACACGTGGAACAATTTCTTGCCTCGCACACTCTTTTAATGGTTGAGATGCTTCCTCCTATCTGATGGGTATCGAACTTATTGATATATTCTTTTAATATTTCTGATTTTTGCTTTCCATCATTTGTTAAAAGTGTCCGTCCCTTATACTGGCATATGCATCTGAATTTATTTTCATACAGATTTTTTGCAATATTGTATAATACTTTATATCCTAGTACTTCTCCTGTTTTTCATCCATATCCTGGAAAAAGTTGGCATTGGCTTATCCCCTTCTCCTACATCCATTTGGAAATTTCGTCCAACATATCCAATTGTAATTATATATTCTGCTGGATAATAAATTTCATCTTCAATTTCTGGACTTAGAGAATAGAATTTCATATACCATCTATTTTGTGCAAATTGGGAAACTTGACTTTTCAAAATATCATCAAATCTCTCAATTTCTTTTAATGTTGTATCAGGATAAATTAAATCGATATATCCAAAATCTGTTGCCATCTTGACCGTTAATGGATCTGCTCCTTTGACAATTATTAATTTTGGGTAGATATGATCTCCTGGTGATTTATAACATGGATCTGCAGATTCGAGTTCATAAACAATCTTTGTAAATTGTTTATATTCTTCTTCTTTTGGAGTTAAAGAGATAGTATATTATGGTTCATCTATCCTTATCTTGATAGATCTTGTAAGATTTTCATTGATTGTTATCTTTTTTGGACTTTTGACAATGACATCTCCTCTGGGTCCACCACTACTTCCTTCATCAATGCCCTTTTTCATCAACCCGTTTATATCCCATGTTTGTATCAATTTTGTATTAAGAGATTGTGCTAAAACATCAACCTTTATATCCATAGTTGTATCCATAGACAATAATTGTGCTTCAAAGGCCTCAATCTTATCTTTTATCTCATTTGTAACTTTGGTATGAGATTCACCGATCTCAAGTAATAATTTGACGTTATAACTTAAGGTTTCAGCTAATGTCTCCATTCCACTTTTTTTTTATCATCAGCTTCATATTTGGCAAATGCTGTCGTAGATTTTATATCCAATAGCATCTTTTTGAGATTATCCATATTCAAATTCTGTGTTTCGATTGATAAAATCAGCAAGAAAATTATTAATTTCTTTAATATGAATTATATCAAAATTGTAAAATGATAAATAAGCTTGCCATCTATGCAGCCTTCTATATTGATGTTCTTATAGTAACTTATTTCTGACTAATCCTACAACTTGAGAATTATCAGTTTCAACAATAACTTTTTAGATAATAAAAATAATGAAATTTTTTTTATCCCTCTAATGATTGCAAGTAATTATTTTTCATGAATTGTATAATTTAATTCTGCTTGATTAAACGTTCCACTTGAAAATATACAAATTTCATTTAAATATGTTTTCAATATTACTGCTCAATATTTATCTGATGCATCTGTGTTAACAATTAAATTATCTTTTTCTTCTGTAGTCTTAATTTTGGTAAATTTTTGCATTCATCTTTTAATGATTTAACTATTTCTGTATGTTCTTCACTCCATCCTTTAATATTTGTTTTCCTAAGTAAAACTCGTATCTTATGTCTTTTTTTTTGAAAGATTTTCAATAAATCTTTCAGCATAATTTAGGCATCCTACAAAATTTTGTATTTGTTCTTTATATTTTAGTTTATTAGGAAAACTTTCTATCTTTTTATATATATGAGATTGCAATTTTATTTCAAGGAAATTAATTTCCTATTTTTCTATTATCGATTTATTCTTAGAAAGAATAATTTATTCTTTTTTACATTCATTTATACATTGTATCGAATAAGTCATGTGTTCTTGTTTATTGTTAGAGCATATTAATATATCATCTATATAGATAATTAAAAATTCATTAAACTTTCTAAATATATTATCCATCTTTCTTTGATATATCCGGGGATCATTTTTTAAACCAAATGACATAACTAATCATTCATATTTTTCTTGAGGTGGCTAAATGATGTATATTGTATACTATTTTCTTCCATTTTGACTTGCCAAAAATCTGATTTACAATCAAATGTTGAATAATATTGTTTACCTTTCACAAGGTTTATCAGAACTTCTTCGTTTAGTAAAAAGTATTCATCAAATTTAGTATATTTATTTAATTTTTTATAATTTATTGTCATCCTGACTTTTCCTCTAACTTGCTCAGAATGTTTCATTACCATAAAGGCTGGACTACTATGTGGTCCATTACTTAGTCTAATCAGTTTTTGTTATAACAATTTTTTTATTTGTGTTTTAAATTATTGTGTATCTTGTATAATATACATCATTGGTCTTACTCTTATAAAAATATTTTTTATTAGTTCTATTTTGGCTTTGGATGATATGATTTCCAAAATAATAATGGATTTTCTCCATAAACTTTTTCTAATTGTTCTATGATCTTTTCTATACTTAATTCTATTCGTATTTTAGTACTTTTTTTTGTACAAGATCCTTTTATTTTTTATCTTATGCTTCCATTATATCATTTCTATGTAATTTAAAATGTAAACCTAAAACTTCATTAAAGTTTTTATCTTTCAATGAAATACAATATTTTGGGTAGTAAGTAAATATTAATTTTTGGTATGCTAAATTCCCTTCTATAGTTCTTAAATGACTATCATTTAAATTTATTATTCTTACATCATGTATGTTTATTGTTAATAGTGAATATATCCCGTCTCTGAATAAATATTTAAACATTATTTGTATTCCTATTAAATAAACATATTGAATTTTTTTATTAACATTTGTTAATAATTCTTCAACTGTATTTTTTGTTAAAAGATTCAATTTATGTGTTCCTTGAGTGGTTTTAACATCTATAGATTTTTCAATTTTATGATATTCATTTATTGCTATTCTTTCTCTTTTCCATATTCTATCTAAAACTTCATATTTTTAAATCTAATGATAGTTTTTGTATTTTCTTAAATTTATTGTTATCAAAAGTTACTTTTAATCTATAACCTTATATTATTTTGTATTCTTGTATGTCTATATTATTTTCTTCTATTTCCTCAGTTTCTTTATTCAGATTTTGTTCCATTATTTTCTGAATTATATATACCTCTTGATCATAATATTGTTCAACATCAGATATTTCGCTTAATTCATTTTCTATTTCTAAATATTCTTTTTGTAATATTTTAATTTTTTTTCTTTTTACAATCAGAGCTTATATGACATATTTCTCCACAATTCCAACATTTACATTGACTTTTATTTTTTTTATAAGATTTTTTTGGATTATATTTTCTTTTATAATATCTTCTTCTTGGTTTTATATATTCTTAAAATTTCTAAATTTCTTAAACTTTCTATTTTTATATCTTCTTTTATAACTATTTTCAGGATTACATCCTCATTGTGTATGTTTTTTTATATTCTCACAACATATTTTAGTTAATTTATCTGATCTTTTCAATAATTGCCTTTGTTGACATTTATGTGTAAGTCTTTCAAATAAAAATTTTATTCTTGATCCCAATATTCTTGGAATTCTTATATTATCGTTAATATATTTATAAAATTCTATCTTAAAATATGTTCCTCATGAACCTGGTAATTTAGTATAATACATATCTTGATATACTTCTTGGTTTTCATTACTATAGAATTGAATATAATAATAATTTTTAAATTCAAAAGTATATTCTTTAATCTTATATATATCACATATCGTTAAATTTATTAATCTAATTTTAGCAATTTCTTTTTCTTTTATTGCTTCCCCATCGGCATTTCTTAACCAATTTCTCCTAAGAATTCATCTGCAATATATTCTGAAACATTTCTTTTTATCAATACCATTGTATTATTATTTATTTCTTCCCACCAATTTCTAACATTTCCTTCAAATGATACTATTAAGAATTCTATTATTCTTTCCGTGTTTTCCCATGTATCATCTTTATTATATAAAAAGAATAATATCATTCAATCTGCTCAAGTTAATAAGGTTTTCTTAGTATCTATTTTACAATCTAAATCTAATTTTGGTCTTCCATGATTAATTGGTTTATCATAAATATTATTTTGTTCAAATCTATCTCTATATTTATTTCCTCTAGGTGGTTTTCTATCTCTTATTCTATCAAAAAAATGTCACTATGATTTATTATAATTTCTAGGTGCATCACTTTCATCTAAATCTGCCATATCATCTGAATCTGATATTTTTTCAGAAGGTCCTACTACATGAGGTCCTCACACAGTATTCATTAAGACTTGATATTCGGTTAAATCTTCTAGACTTCATTAATCAAAATTTTCAATAAGTAAATCTAATTCTTTATTCATCTTTATTATCCTGATTTTCTTGTTTTTCTTCGATTAATTTTTCTAATATTTTTTCTATTAATTCTTTTTCTTCTAGTATTTTTGGTAAAACATTCTTTCTAAATTCACCATCCATACTTCCTGTTTCTATAATTATATTTTCTTGTTCTATATATTTCTTTCATATCCTAAACATTTCATTTTTTATAAATTTTTTATCTATTTTCTTTTCTTTATTTTTACTATTTTCTTCTAGTTTTCTAATTTCAAGTTTTAATATATTTATATAATTTCTAGCTTCTCTTACTTCATTTCTCAATTCTTGAATATCATTTATTAATATTTTTAACATTGATTTTAATTCTCCAAAGGTTTCGATAATATTCATTATCCTTTTTTGATTTCATTTTTCTTTATAATATAAATTATTTTTCTCATCTTCATAATATTCAATAATCTTCTCATATATATACTTATCTCTTATTTATCCAATAATTAATTTTTTTAATATTTGTTCTCTTATTTCTTTATGTAGGTTTTTAATTATAATTAATGTTAATATTTTTAATCTGTTGGAAATAGGTTCTAAATATACATACATTTTTCTATCTTCTTCTAATGCATAATAAGTATTATAATGTCCTGGTTTATCTTCTAAGTCATATTATTTTTCTATTTTCGTAATTCTAACTTCTACGATCTCCACGACTCTGATACCAATCTTTGAGTGCTACTTTGAGCAAACAAAAATCAAATAATTTAAATAAATCTAAAAATCTTATAATCTTAAAGTCCATATTTTCTTATTATTTTTTTCAAAATCTATAAAGGTTTGACAATTTATAATATCTAAATCGATTTTTTTATTTTCATTTAGTTGTATAGGTGTCATATAATTTATTCATACCTTTCGTTTTTCTATTTTATCTATTAGATTTTGGATATATTCAATCATCATAGTTCTAACTGGTCCTTTAATAAAATTATCAGATATGTTATTTTTAAAACATTTTAAAACTTCTTGAGATGCGTATAATTGGCTAGTATATTCTCTTTTATTTATTTTTTCATCAAATTATTTTTCTAATTTATCTTTTCGTTTTTCTTTTATAAATTTATTAGTTTTATAAGGACCTCGAGGACCTCTAGGTTTTTAATTGTATAATTATTCATTATTAGGCGAAATAAAATTTTTATTTTAAGCATAAATAGCCTAAAGTCTTAATTGAAATCATATTCATATTATGATGACTTAATTATAAATTCTATATTAGGGGTATTTTTGGTAGTTTCTAATATTAAATTAGTCAAATGCCATTTTGGAAATGCCATTATTTTATTTGGGTCATTTCCCCTTCAAAAATACTCACCTCGTGAGAGAATTTATAAAGGAAAATTTTCAAACACAGTATCAAATCTTTTATTTTGTTGCAAATTTGATTCAAATTTTTTTTTGGTCATCCACGATATCAAATCTTTCAAAAATTCGCATGTGTAGTCTAAATAGATTAATACCATCCATTTAACCGTTAGTTGACAGAAATAGTAGAATTTAACCAATGGTTTGTTTAAGCCCCCCCGCCCCCCCTTTTTTTTTTACGTAAAATACATTTTGAAAGAGTATATTGATAGAAAATGTGTGATTAAAAAATTAAAAAAATGTTTGAATTTGCGCGTAATATTATTTTTTTGAAAATTGTGTTTATAAAGAAAATAGAAAAAATGTATTTTTAAAAAAAATGAGGATAAGAAAAGGACCAAATGTAATGAGGGCAAAATAGTAACTATATAATTTATTATAAAATAGTTTTAAAATCGTTTAATTATTATAGTAGTATCGAGTCAAATTAGTTTTAATTAATTAATTTATCTATTTCGAAATCAAATTGATCATAATACATTTTATCCAAATTTATTTTCAACTATAAATTCTTTTAATGAAATAATTTTACAAGTAAACCCAAATTTTTTTCATACTTTTTAATCATACACTCTCCAGAAAATTACTATTTCAAAATATATTTTTACCAAATAATGGGACTCGAACAAATGCTCTCTAAATCAATCAACGATATCTATATGTGAATCCAAATTATGCTTAATTAAATGCATTTAATTTATAAGAACTCATGTCATGACCGCAATAACCACAAAATATATTTCTACATTTTATCCAATTTATCGAATTTTATTATGTAGTGTGAATCTACAACCTAACTCTCGATTTTTGAAAATTCACATAACATTGAATTAGTGGTCGAATAATTCAAAATATTAAACTCTACAAAAAAAATCAGTATTAATTTGAATGGTCACATGTAGATTACATTATTTGCCGTAACCAAGGATTCAACTGTTCATAATAATGAAATAATAACAACAAAAGGAAATAGAGTTCATAATCGAATTTCGAAATCTTGTTAAAGGGAAAAATTGGATAAAATTAGATTTTGCACCAATAATCCTTTTAACATCAAAACTTTTCGAATCCTAGTTTTTTGCTATTTGATCTTGATGTTCTACGTGTTTTTTTCTCTAAAATTGTGTGTTCATAACTTTGGAATGATGTAACTATATATAAGATCGAATTCTTATCTAAAAAAGATTCCAAGTACGTTTTCAAAGTAGAATTTGAGACAAACTAGAAAACAAGCAAAAATTTAGGTCATGTTCTCTTTGTTGTTTTCGGGTCGTTTTCTGTTTTCAATTTTTAAAAACAGTGAAAACGCGTTCTCTTCCTTATTTTCAAAAATACGTTTTTGAAAATAAAATAAAAAATTGTACTAAAAACGCCAAAACGAGATTTTTCTCGTTTTGGACGTTTTCAGTGTTTTACGCAGTCAAAATTCAAAACACGCGAAACACCATTTTGAGCTTTTATCGTGGCTTCTCTCTTCTCAGCTCAAAGCGCCATCTCTTCTTCTCTGATCCACCGCCTCCTTCCATCAATAACTTCCACCATCGGCATCCCTTCACCTCCCCCTACAACCTCCGATCATCGCCTGCCCACCAGACCGTCGAAAACAGCTCCAATTCCCTTTCGAAACCTCGAGCGCAGTCACGATTTCTCCCAAGTTACTTCCACATCCGGCCACCTTCTCGATCGTGGAGCGCCACCACAACATTTCTCTCAACCAGGCGCATCTAGTTCTACCATGGGTCAGCCTCAATTTCGTCCGGAATCGGCTGAGCTTGTTGGAGCAGTCCGGTAAGTTATTTTCGAATAGTTTCGAATTTGAAATTTGTTTGGTTTTTAGTTCCAATTGTTATGGAATTTATTTGTTTTTACATCTAGTTGATGATATGGATTTGATTTTGCTTCGAAATTTTGAATTTTTGGTTCAGTCTTTTCCACCCCAATTTGAATTCAAAGGCGTTCCCATTGGAGAAACTGCAGCTCCGAATACTGTAGGTTCTAGGGATTTATTCGGTATGCCACAGCCTTTGGAAGATTTACTGAAATTTTGTGCGACTGAAACTTGATTCTGTGTATTGAAAAGGCATTCCATTTCTGAAGATTTACTGAAATTTTGTGCGACTGAAACGTTTTTTTTTTTTTTTAAATTCTATGTACTTGCATGTTCATCAATGATAAAGAGTTTCTCTTTGAGGTGTAAAAAGTTCTTGCCGCTGAGATTTTGTGCGGAGGCCACTAATTGTTGAGATTTTGTGCGACTGAAACGTTCATATATGAATTGGTTGTATATCATTTTAGTGGATTCTATATTGGGATGGCTGTTTTTGGTTTTAACATTTCAGGGAATTAAGATAAAAGGCAGTCCTTTCCTGAGATAATTTTGCAAGATTTTACTTCATTTGGCTTTATCGTTGAGTGAAGAGTGTTTCCATTTTGTGTATGCTTCTGGCTTTAAACCCTGGTGGATTGGTTTCGTGTTGTAAACCAGTTGAAGTATGAATCAGAGGGTGCAGAGGAGGGTGGAAAGGAGGGGCACAGCAGAAGTGGAAGGCTAGGAGATCGAGAGGTTGAGTTTTGACATGAAAGGTGTGGTTAATTGGACTAAATTACGGATGCTTTGTTATATGTGCTTGCTGCTCGACATGAGGCACTAGAGTGCCTTCAGCTTGTGCCAGATTTATGTGAAAAGATCAGCAGTGATGCGGTAAAAGCAATTGCCATTTGTTGTCCTCGACTGCAGAAACTTTGGCTCACGGGTATACATGAAATTGATGCAGATGCTATCAATTCTTTGGCAAAGTATTGTCCAAACTTGATGGATATTGGATTCATTCATTATCTATTGAAGACTTGTGGCTTCCTTAATCCAGATTTCTAAAGGGAGACTCGCATCTCAAAATCTCCTTTTCAAGAGTGTACTGATCTTTTGGCAAGGCAGCCGCCGAGGTTGTCCATGTGGTGGAGGATGCAGAGGCGGTGCAAGTTTACAAGGATTGAGATATTTGCTAGAATGTGCATAACAGAATATACCTGTTTAATTTTGTTTTCTGCTTGGACTATTGTTTTAAAACCAAGTCTGTTTGTAGAAACTCGAATGGACTATTTGTCTCTTATTCTTAGAAATTATTTGTTGCCTTTTGTCTCGGGATTTAAAATGGTCTTTTTCTCCAATGCATCATTATTTACCACCCCTCATTCATCTCACGTTGGAAAGATTTTTCTAAAAATGTTGTTTAGAAATTATATGATGTATAGAAGATTATCTCGAGTCACTTTTAGAACAAAAGTTTTAAAGGGTCAAGCCGTAGGAGTGGAGGTTAGAAGTGGCCGATCTGTGATGCAGTATTGAACAGCAACATGCATGTTGCAGTCGGCCAATTTCATAAGATTCTTTCCCGGCCGTTGCGACATACACCAACACATCACACAACCACCTTTTTCCCTTCTTCCCCACTTTCCTCCCTTACCCTGTCCTTCTTCGACTTCTCTTTACTTAGGAACTTTTTTATTGAGGTAGAACTTAAACTTGAAATAGTTGTTCATATATTGATAACTCGTCAAAAGAGAGCCACATATGTAGAGATTGAAAATATTTAAGATTCACCAACTTCAAAATTTATATGTTATTTAATACTATATTAACATGAAACTATTGAAATTTATTAAATAATCAGATTTTTTGAATAAAATATTATAAAAAAAATTCTCAAAATTTCAAAGTAAACGCGTTTTCCATATTTATGTTTTGAGAAACAGTTTTTCAAAATGACAAAAAGAACACATTTTCAGCAATTTCAAAACAGACACTCAAAACACAAAACACAAAATGAATTCAAAACTCAAAACACAAAACTGAAACACAAAGAGAACAGCCCCTAATTTTTTTTCCCCGAATTACCTTATGCGATAGCATAAAGTTCAGACTTTGAGATAACACAAGGCACTCACTTTAGGACATGTTTTTCAACGTATTGCCTTTGTGATCACAACCAAATGGACCCTTGCGTTAGGAAAGGCATTAACTTCCAAATTGTACAACTAGGTCCCCATTTTGAAATTCTTGTCCAGTCTCTATCGTTTTTTTTTTCGCAATATAAGTCATTAGCTTCCAAACTTCATGCATTCGTGTCAATTTCAATCTCTTGTTCATTCCAAGTCCAAAGTAATTGCAATTGAAGGCTCCTCACTTCAATACTTGATTAATTTGGTCCCAAATTCCTCAATTTTGCATAACTTTGATACGATTTCATCCAAACTCGTCCAATTCAAAATTTCTCCTAAACCACTCATAATATAAGCCAAAATAAGCATATACTCAACATAAGAACTCTCGAATGTGGATTTGATGGCTCGAATAAGTGAAAAACTAAACTTATTGGTAAACATTAAAATAATTTCTTCGGATAGTAGGTTGTTGAAAATGAGTGTACGCAAAAATAATCAATTTCATAAAAATAAGGGATGTTATCTAGTACTGATGTGGTTTAAAACATTAAAATGCTCGTTTATCAACTATCAATAGTCAAACTTCAATTTCAATTATATATTTTATGGAACTTACAACTTTTATCAACTTTTCAATCACACGTTTCATTAGTTTTTTATTAAAATTTGCTAATTTTTTTATAAAAAAAACTTTGTCAAGCACTCCCTATTAATTAGCTAAATTAAGCCCCTATTTCAGTTCCATTTTCTAAAAACTCGCTTTCCTCGAATTTATTTTCAATCACACATTCTCTTAATAAAAAAATTTTGTTCGTAAATCAAAATCTTTTCATACTTTTTACATTCTTAAAAAAATCACTATTACAAAACTTATTCTTTATTAAAAAGGGGGGGGGGGGGGGGGG